>JAQIXX010001858.1:0-29237 GCA_034700605.1 Willowsia nigromaculata | reverse complement strand
CTGCCCTCCCCAGGATACTCGTATGGAAGGTCAGGATTCAAGGGGAGAAGGTCAACATCATGCATGGCAATGTAATCAACGGGTTTACCATCCTTTCTCTCATGTGAAGTTGCATAAAGGAATCCTACGTTTATTAAACTGGCTCTATTGAATCGATACCCATCCACCTAAAATGAAATCAGGAGACAAATAGTACATTAAATTGAGACATATAAGTAAAGTGATATGGGTTTAATAACAACATGAGCAAGCTCAAGTATGAATCAATAAACCGCTATGTGTAAACCATCTGAAATTGAATGTGCAAACAAAAAATATTCGAAAGGAAACGCACGAATAGGTACCAAGCATATCAATTCTTCACAGTTTCTCATCTCCCATTATTTTAGAATTCGCCAGTCATTAGTATTGAATTCCACAAAATTTTTGTGTTCACTTAGAAGTAAGCTTGTTCTTCTTAAAATGGAGCCAATTATATTTGATAGTAAATCAAAGCTTATTGTAAGGTTAATTATTGTATTTCCATTGATTTTATGTGAAGTTATCTCCACACCTTTAAAGTCGTCAGCTATCATCCAAGAAGAAAAAAGTAAAACGTTGGATATACAGCCACCAAAATTATCTCAAACTTTTCCGAAAATGCCAATTATCGACGAAATTTTCGACGTTACAGTACTTGACAAAATCAGTGAACGTTTTAAAAAGTTCAATAAATGGATCGAAGCTCATGACATTCATCTTCCGTCTCCCTTATTTGATACCGTTTCGGTACCGCTTCTCGATTTTGAGGGTTCCACAAGTGACATCATGAAAAGACACTGGGAAAGATTTTTGTGGATTTCACCAGTTATCATTTACGCGACATTTCTCTTTGGACCTGCCCCATTCATCCTATTATTCTATATTTTGCGATTCCTCGTAGGACTTGGATCAGATTTGTTTGTTCTTTGAGCAGGTAACTACTACATCAAGAAATAAATTAACACGACAAAGCGATTACCTACCTGATTTACAACAATAACTTCATGAGAAATCCCCTTTTCTGACAGGTAACGGTGAATGAAAGGCACAAACGTTAGCAGCTCCTCAAACCTGTCACGGAATGGAACAATAACCTGAAAAGATCATTTTAAAACTTTTAAAACATATATTCTACTTGATCTGATACATATATGTACATTGCAAAAACTCCTGCAAGATTTTATTAAAATTTAAGCTTTACCCCCAAGTGGTGCTTATCAGATAACTGCTTGTCCGAATTTCCAAAGGAATTGTGCGAGGGGGACAAATTTGAGGCGAAGAATTTTCCTTGAAAGAAATCAAATGCACTTGTTATTTTGGTGTACATCATTTTTCAATATGCATAGCTATATAGGATTTTGCTGCATGTAAGATTAACGTCTACATCGGACGCTAGTATGTATGTTTGCTACTAACAATTTTAGGTTATAGGTTACTTTATCATACCTCGCCCATCACTGTAATTTCTCCCATAGGACGCAGGAACCGAGGAGCTACCGAGGTAAAGAGAAACGAAGAAGCAGATCAGTACTGCAGCCACAAGCACTTTCCTCAGTCTCCAAATTAATCTCCATGCCATGCATGTACAACGGGTGCACCTGACGGTCAACGCAAATTACAGATAATCCTTATCTCACGAGTCACAAGCAGTGGTCTTTCTTGAGCTCTACTCCTGGACACGTCTGTTGTACTCTGCATGTCCAAGGAAAAGGCCACTGGAAAAGACACAAAGTAGAAATGTTTTTGTGCATTTTGTTTTGAAATCTGTCATCATATCACCCTTATAAAACAATATGAGGGCTCATTCATATTGGACAAACTGGCTAAGCGACATTGGCCACAGATCTATAACAAATGTTTTTGCAAAGCATCTTCCCAAATTGCGCAAGTGGCAATAACTCCAGTTTTTGTATTAAAACAAGCTAACTACGCGATAATCTTCCATTCATTTACATAACCATTTGCAAGCCAGTAGTAATTGTTGTTTCAGAATATTGTATATTTTTAATGTACTAGTATGTAATTTGAAAGAAAGCTAACAAATACTTCTTAAATACACTTTAAGACATCTAGTTTATTTTAGCTTATAAAACTGTTTTCACATTTTATTTTTACTGTCTTTAACTAACTAAAACGTGGTGAAAGAAGATATCAGATTTGTAATACTTTTTGTTTAATTACCCAGTATTTAAATGGAAAATGGATTTGTGAGTCACTTGCTCTACCCACAAGAACTCAAATAGTACATATTGCGCACGCAAAGTGTTAAGTGCTCCTCCTAAGTTTCGACCTACATCGCTATTTTCAATGTTCCATCTTAAATTTTAAAACTAATTGAAAACGTAAAAGCTTTGTCTGAGCTGAGCATGTGGTTTATACAAGTTTTCTTTTGCACAAGTACCACCGTGTACCGTGTAGAATGGAAAATCAGGTGGTGGGACCAGCAAAATGCATAAATTTTGATCATATTTGGAATACATAATATGGTTTCTTCCTACCTAAAATACAGACAAATGTGCTACATATAAAGATACAAAAAAAACTCTCGTGTTTATAGAGTAACAGAACTCATATTTTAAAGAACATCATTGATGCTTTCGTAGCATCAAGTAATCTCGTTTCGTTTCAGAGTATGTACATAACATAGCATCAGGCTGAGACCTGAGTATGCGAGCACTATAGTTTGCATTTGCGAAGATGCAGAACTTAGAACCTTTACTTTATTGGCACAATCAATATCAATGTATTACCTATATATTTTTTCGAAGCTAAGGCCGGGCCATGCAACAAATTTAAGATTAATACAAAATTGATGTACGAATAATCAACAGCACTGCTGACAAGCCATAATACAATGAATTTGTCATTTGCGTTTTTAAAGAAAAGAAATGAAAATGATAGCTTCATATGTTTGAAAGAGCCAACAGACGAATAATGAGGATTATATGATAATTACTAACATTATCAGCAATATTAGACGATTTGGATGTTACAAACAGCTTTAAATATGAATGCGTATAATGAGAATCAGCTTGGTAATTGAAACATTATTTGTAATTCGACATCTTGTTGGAGACTACGTCAATAAGTCACGTTTGATGGAAGTGATTTTATTTTAAAGCATTTGCAAATAGTCATAAAAGAAACAGATATAAAAAGCAGTGATGAAGATGAGTAGTATATTCTACTACATATATGCTAAGAAGAATATGTCACATATTTATACGTCCATGTTTACATAGTCGCATCTTTTATTTATACAAGATTACAATTGAATACGGAATTTAAGCCGACATAAAAGTTATCATATGAAAATACATCGCAATAACAGATTTTCCTTACAAGTCGCAAACAGTAAGTGTACTATTACGTCTATCAGACAGGCTCATTGGCAAAACCAGCTATGTATGAAGTCACATTTTTTAACCTTGTAGCCAACTGAAACCGGGATTATTAAGGAGCGGACAAAGTACGGGTACTGGGTACATCTCTGCCGAGTCTCATATTATAGGTAAAACTTGTACAGACGATGACGAGCACAAGTCTTACGTTCATGTTTTACAGTTAGTATTACAGCATAAAATTATGATGCTGAGAGCACATGCTATCCTTTTGATCTTGAAAAGGAACTTGATCATGATAGCACAGTTACTTACACTAGCGTTGGCGAAAACTGATGCCTACCAGGGCTATGAATAACTGGTGAGTTAGTGAACAATACAGTGCAACAATGTGGTAGCAATCCTACAATTTCATTGTGTTCCTCCTCAACTTCACCTGAATTTTTTTCTTCTCTCATGTGTATATTGACTAAGGCAATGTAATAGAACTATGTAGCGCATAGGCTTGATACATGGTGTAGAAAACCCATCATAAACTGCAGTTTTATGTCGAATGGCACAACTTTTCGTAATGTGTGAAAGCACTGATTCTCTAAAAATGTTAGAAAAGTGTGGGGTAGAGACATGGGACATGAGGAGAGCGATCTAGAGCATCATTGTGCATAATAGGTATTGCACGCAATTAGGGATAAATCTCTGTGGTACAAGTAATATGATAGATGCGAACATGTCAGAGTCGTGATTTTTTTTCTACATCTTTTGCATCAGGATGTGTTCTTGAGGGAGGATGGAGGATGAATGAGTCAACCTTTCTTTTTTTGAGAGATGGGATTGAAAAAGCCGAGACGCAATCCTTCTCCTATGTTGTTTAGAAATCAGTATAGTGTAAGTAAAGTATACTTGGTAAAGATTCTTTACTAAAGAATAGCATAATGTTCAATGTATGTATGTTCAAATTGAAAAGTACATCATGAAGACTTGTATCTGTAAAAATAACCTTCTTGCACTATTAGTCCTTCACACCAGCAAACATAAACACTCTTGTGCAGCTGCATCAGGACAGGAAGTCTGACTTAGTAGTGACATTTCAAATGTTAAAAGAATGTTATCCAATCCCTTTCTGGAGCTTGTATTTAAAGTCTCTATTTACAAAATGGAGATCTGTGTCTGACCATGTGCTGTAATGTTTTGGTATATTTTGCACATTTGTCATTGCACTTAGTTTTTGAAACTACATAAATATAATCTTGCAGCTTCCCTTGTTTGTCGTGAGTACGAATAAATTAGTTCCTTTCGTTTAAAAAGTTTTGATACGTGAGCAGCTTTATTACCCAGTATCACTAAAATTCTCCAGCAAAGAGCTTTATGAACCATATTCTTAGCCAAACTATAATTTGAATAGATGATAATGTGACATCATCTGTCATTCCAGTAGCAGCTGTGCTATTAACTACAGTTTAAGTATAGAACTATTGTTTCGTTATACACGTATGAGTATGGAAATAGCTACTTAAATGTAGTCAATGTAGTGCTGTGTGAGTGAGCCAAGTTTTTTAATACAAAGAAGGACTTCCTCAATTTTTAAAGGATACACGGTGAGCCAAGTCAAGATAAGATTACTTTCTAAGAATATATTATGCATTGACAGCATATTGACACAAATGGGCGAAAAGTCTTGTGCAGACTACTTTACCCACCAACCAAACTAACAAAATGCATTTTAGACTATGGAACTAGAGAACTGAATGCGATCATGTTATAAATGTTTGGTCATTCGTGCTAGTTTATTACATTCCTTTATATTGAAAAATTGGAATTTGGAAGCTGTATAAATGCATTCACATTTTTGCTACAAGCATATTCATGGCATTATTGTCCTTCTGACAGGCAAGTCAGTCGATTGACTATTGTCTTCGTTGCTATTGATCATATTACATTCATACTATTATGGTTCGATTGGATCAATGCATCCAAATATATGGCACAGGTATGACTCATATACTGTGGCCTGGCCTAACTTGAGGTGAAAATGAAAGCACTTTTTTATTTGTCACGGTCAAAATTAACACGGATCATTGTAGAAGCAAATTATTTATATTCATATACACGCGTATACTTCAGTGAAGAGCAAACCATTTGAATGGCTATAATGAAAGCTTAAGGTTAAATAATAAAATATGACGTAAAGCAAAAAGTTATTGGATTCATGTAGAATACTGACATTAGAAATATGTAATCTGCAGTCATCTCTAATCTCTATAATCTCTAGTTGTCTGTAAATTTGTGGAAATTTTTAAACATACAAACTACAATAATAAAAACAAGTGCTCCTACATATAGCGACCCATAAAACGCAATAACATTGTTGCACTTTTTTGCAAATTTTTCCTGAGACACTCATCAAAGTGGACATGAAATCAATTTAGACTTCAAAAGAATCGTGTACTTTATCTCATTTTCTCATTGCTTTCCGATGCCGGATGGGGAAGCTCAATTGTCAATGGATTGAAAACTCGGGAAATAGTGGAATTACGTTTACGTGAAAATATATGCTCTTTATTTTTATCAGATCCGTGCCAATTTTTTAAATGAAATGACATACTTAAAACTTGAAACATTTCATTGATCATTGCTTGCAAGTTGAAACATTGTTCCCTTGTTTGTAGACACTATTTGTTTTCGAGAGTGAGAAAGTGAATAGATTTCTGGTACCCCGACTTTTAAAAAGTGTAAAGCAGATATGCATCAAGAAGAAATTGTTTCCTGCTTATCGTAATCCATCATAAGATATAAGAGGACAAAGCTCAGTCAGAAGCTGACCTTCGATCACTGCTAAACGCATAAATTAAGGGAACAGTGAAAGTGAAAAAGTATTTCCAGCAATCACGGCAAAATGGATGAGGTCAGTGGTCAGTGCTGACGTTGACGATTTACAATGTACATAAACCAACAGTTATTAGACTATATGTAGTACACTTGACGAATTATTCGTGCCGTTATTTAGTAATTTGCTGCGTATTCATAATCCACGCTTTGACATTTCGTTTATTAGCTCAGATGAATAATGGAGGGCCTGAACTGTTCAAATTTATCTTTCATTTTATGATCTCAGATAATATTCTTATCAATGTAACATCCATAGTGCTTATTTGGTAAAAGTTACATATAATAGATATAAATACGCATACAGAATATTTGAAAATGTAAGCTTATTATCTCTCACCTCACACTAATAATACTCGTTATCTGTTCCCACTGTCAAGCAATCCATTTTTATATTAAATTGAAACACTGAAGCTTAATGACAACCGAATGCCAAAAACTGATAAAGTTGCTCACATTTGGTTTTTGCAGTAAAACAGTACACATTATGTGAAATGGGGATGACTCGTAGTTTCCAGTTTTCAGATTCCGAATATTATTCTTACGTCTCGTGCAGCATACCTAATCAAGTCAAGTCCTTTAGCTCAACACCAGCAGATTGCCAAAGTGAAATTAACTTTGTTATAGTATACTTCACACTAAAAAACAGACACATCTGCATAATATAATATAATGTTACATAATAGTGGCATTATATTATCATGACTATAACATAATAGAAGGTATGTGTCATCGGATAAAAGATCTCTTTCTCTCTGTGCAAATAGTTCCTATCATTTAGCACGATTTGTAGATAGATTGGCCATGCTGTTTCTTTCTTGCTTGTTTAGTAAAACAAAGCAATTTTGATCTAGTAATATAAAACTACATTAGCGATTTCCAAGTGTAATCTGCAGAGATCAAATTTAACGTTATATACCAGCTAGATTGTATATATGCAAATACCTATCTAGTAGAGTGTTTTCTTTGTCGCTGATAATTCCGCCCCTGCTATGAGTAATACTGTTTGATTCTCTTAGGTTTAATTTAGAGCTATCACAGTGGTGCGACTGGAATCATCAGGAGCAGGTTCAGGTTCTTCCTTTCCCAGAGGAACCAGAATCCAACTGAAAATGATGGCTTCCCCAAATGACCAAGAGGCAAGAATTGCCATTGTAGACACTGCTACTCTAGTAGCCCCTCCAACTTCTACAGCGGGTCAGCAACGAAGGCCAAACGAAAAGGCTCCTTTGTTGACACAACGTCGACTTTTCCGCAGTCTAGGCGGCTTTACGAATGGGATAAGTGCGCCATTTAATTTTAGTGGAAATGAGTCAAGTGGAGGTTATCAGGAATTTGGATCCAGCATTGGATCAATAAACGCTGGGGGTCTTGATGACGTCGGACCATCGTCATCATCAAGCCAAAGAACTCTTGGAACATTCTCAGGAGTATTTTGTCCGGTAGCTTTGTCAATGTTTAGTGCTCTGCTATTTCTACGTGTGGGATTCATAGTTGGAAATTCAGGACTTTTTCAGTCTCTTGCACAATTTTGCATTGCGTACGGTAAGTTTGACTCTTTTCTTCTGAGATTTGAATTGGTTTTGGCCTTTTATATTCAATTACTAAAATAATACTGTTCCATGAAAAAGGTATTCTCCTGTTCACCGTTTTGTCAATTTGTGCGATTTCCACGAATGGAGCTGTGGAAGGGGGCGGCGCATATTGTAAGTATGACTCTTGAACCACTTCAAGCAACCTAACATCTATCATGGCTTCTTTTTAATTTTGAAAATATATCTGTTACAGTTATGATCAGTAGAACGTTAGGACCAGAGTTTGGAGGTGCAATTGGAGCTCTTTTCATTTTTGCCAACTTGGTGAGCTCTGCTTTGTATGTTACTGGTTGTGTAGAAGGACTAGTAGATAACTTTGGTCCGGGCGGAAGTTTGGTTGCGGAAGGAAGTAAAGGTTTGCCCAACACAAGATGGTACAGGTTTCTTTACTGCTCAGGACTCAATTTCGTAAATTTGATCGTTTGCCTGGCGGGATCAAGGTAATCAAATAGTATTTTCATTTACGTAGATTTGTGAAAAGAAACATTATGTGGGAAAGCTTTTTACCATTTCACAAATATATTAATTCGTAATTATTGTGCATAACGCACGCTATTTTCAGCTATTTTGCAAAGACAAGCGCCGTTGTGTTGGCCATCGCAGGAATTTCTCTAACAAGCGTTGTAGCCAGCTTCTTTCAAGGCCCCATGTCGGTTCGTTCTAGATTTATTTAATTGTGAATTTCCGTATAAAAATTTGATTAATTAAACTCAAATGATTGTAAAATTGAAACAGGTTGCGTTACCTGATGGAAATGAGCTTGTAAAGAACATAAGCAACGTGGCAAATTTTACCGGTTTTTCGGTGACTACATTTAACGAGAACTTATATAGTCATTATGGAAAGGACTATACGACCAGTGACGCGGACAATGTCAATTTTGCAGTTGTATTTGGTGTCTTGTTTTCAGGAGTAACTGGTATGTTTAAGTTCATTTGTATTTCGTTTCATTCGTTTACGAAGATGAAGATCTCAAATGTAGACATTCCAAGACAGCCAAGAGATAAAATTTTCTTGTTTCTATTTTTAGGTATTATGGCTGGAGCAAACATGTCAGGTAGGCATCATAATCTTAATGTTTAGTGTACTCTTGCGTTGTTGTGAAGTGTTGAAAAAATGATGACAACGTGATTCTATTTATAGGCGAGTTGAAAAATCCTGGACGAAGCATCCCGAAAGGAACATTGTCTGCAGTTGGATTTACATTTTTAATCTATGTGCTCCTTAGCTTTTTAACGGCTGCAACTTGCACAAATTTTCTCCTTCGCAATGACTACATATTTATGATGGGAGTCAATTTATGGGCACCATTTGTCAGTATTGGGATTTTGACAGCTACTTTTTCTGCCTCTTTGAGCAACCTTATCGGGGCAAGTCGAGTACTGGAAGCAGTCGCGAAGGATGAAATATTTGGTTTGTTCAAAATTGCAATGGATATTAATGTATTTCAAAATTTTATGTGTTTTGAATGTCTATATATGGATGGAGTGAAATTACTAATGCTGATCTTCCTTGACTTCCTCAAATAGGAGTACTTTTGAGATTTGTGGCTAATGGTACTCTAAGATCCGGGAACCCTATCGTTGCCGTGTTTGTCAGCTTCATTATGGTTGAGATGTTTTTGCTAATTGGTTCCCTGAATGTGATCGCCCAGTTGAACTCTGTGTTGTTCTTACTTTCATACTGCGCAATGAACCTAGCATGTCTTGGCTTGGAATTAACCTCTGCTCCAAACTTCAGGTTATATTTTTTTTGTGAAAACTTACCCTCTACTTTCGTTATGCGTTTCATGTATGTTTTAAAATATTGAGTTGATTTGAACTCAACGTTGTTATATCTTTATTCACTAACACAGACCAGCCTTCAAGTACTTTTCGGCACACACTGCATTTATCGGATTGATCGGTACCGTCGTCATGATGTTTGTCATCAACGCTATTTATGCGTGCCTATCCATCATTGCATGTTTGATGTTGGTTATGTGTCTTCATCTTCTGACGCCAACACAAAATGACAACTGGGGATCAATCAGCCAAGCCCTCATATTTCACCAAGTTCGGAAATATTTACTACTGTTGGATTCCAGAAAAGATCACGTCAAATTTTGGCGTCCCCATATGCTACTCTTTGTGGCAAATCCGAGGTCAGCTTGCCCCTTGATTGATTTTGTGAATGACTTGAAGAAGAGTGGACTGTACGTTTTAGGTCATGTTTTGGTATGTTTTTGCGGATTTGGTTTTGATGTGATGGAATATTTTTGCATGAAACTATATGGAAGCTAAATGGATAACTCTTGGTTTCTAAATTTCAGCAAGGAAATTTTGACGAAATGGAAACAGATCCAGCGTCAGATACATATTCCCACTGGTTAGGCTTGGTTGACCATCTAAAAGTGAAAGCATTCATTGAGCTAACAGTAGCCAAATCCATCAGAGAAGGAATGCAGCATCTCATCAGAATATGTGGCCTTGGAGCTATGCGTCCAAATACCATCGTATTTGGTTTTCACGATGACACAACACCAATCGACTTTTTCGGGCTTTCATCAGAGTCTCCCAAGTCATATAAAACAGACAAATTCGACGAAGTCTTTGCTCTAAGGAATCCTCAAGATGAGCGCTTCTCATCCAATGAATACGTTGAAATGATCAAAGACGTAATAAAAATGAAGAAAAACTTGTGTTTATGCCGTAATATGCAGTCACTAGACAAGCAAAAAATTTCAAGGTTGTTAAAAATTTTAATTCTCAAATTCAATTGATATATGTATACAGCATATATATAACATATAATTTTGCATTATTAGGAGCAAGCATCTTTTTATTGATGCGTGGCCAATCAATTTCTTTTCGGGGGATGTGAATTCATTCATGGAAAGTACCAGTCTGTTTTTATTACAGATTGCTTGTATCCTAAACATGGTAAGATTAACCATTTACTAAGAGATATTGTCACGTGAAAAGGACCCCTGAAGTTAGCTGGTCTGATCCCTTTGTGAATTTACAATTTCTGTAGACTTCCACGTGGAAAAACTTAACGTTGAGGGTATTTTTGCTCTCCACTTCCGCCACGACGTCTGTAGACTCGGCGTCTCGGGAAGCAGAGCTGAGGAAGCTCCTCCAAGTTTTCCGTATCAAAGCCAGAACGGTGGTTATTCCATGGGATAACGTCCTTTCTGTTCAACTACCAAATGGATTTCCAGAAGAAAAACCAAATGCCATTGAAGCAAATCCTCAGTGGCCATTAAAAAATATCAGACCTGACTACATACGAAGGTAAGCTATATTTTATGCGGATTATGAATATTATCGGTGTATGCGAGTGTAAACTAAATGGGATAGATCTTTGAAATAACTTTATTTTCTCGTAGTGTGAATACAATGATCAAAGAGCATTCTACAAACACGGCGGTCAACTTTTTGTACCTACCGGAACCGCCAGTTAACTCCACAGAGCATTCGTTATATTTCAACCACTTATCGTGTCTGTCTGAAGGGGTCGGCCCTTGTGTCTTGGTGCGTACAAATAGTATATCTAGCATTCATTATTTGATATCCAATGTCAAAAGAATTAAAACTCATTATATATTTGCTTTAGGTACACGGGATATCTCCAGTTACATCTACAACCCTGTAAAAGTATTATGCGCGTGACTAATCGTTTTAATTTCCAAAAGTTAGACTTAAAGTTGTAATTGTAAAGTTGCAAGTTTGAACTGAGCACATCGGAGATTTTATTAGCCAGAATATCAGTGTTACCATTAAACTAGAAATTATAAGCAATCACAAGTTGTTTGCTCTGGTTCTGGTGCTCTGAACTATTGATAATTAATTATGTTTATCAAATATCTATTAATATTTGTAAGCATTTAAACACTCGTTTTCTTATATTTAAATGTTTTTGTTGCATTAATCTTAACTAATAAATGGTAAGTTCAAGTCGCCGCCTATTTATACACATTCAAATAGAAAGAGATGCATCGTTGAATGTAATGTTAATGTACACTACACTGGATATACCAAGGCATTTAATAGATACTAATAATTTAGTTACATGTTGGGTTTCTTACATGATGAAAGTGAAAAGTCCATTCAGAGATAAAAACGAAAAGGCTGCCTTATTTTTATGAAATTGCATAATTAGTGAGTTCATGAAGAACTAAAAGTGAATATAAGCAGCAATACAAACTAATGAAAGCAGACAAATAGGAATACAACAGTACACGTATTTACACCGAAAAATTCCAGACGCCAGTGTTTCCAACTAAATTTTCACGCTGTAAAACTAACCTCAGATCTTTCGAAAAACAACATTGATAATAAAGCAATCACCCGCACAGTATTGCTATATTGAATTAAACTATTAAAATTATTCTCAAATGAATCCGAGAGAAAATTGTATTATTCTAATAATTAGGATTACGTGTATCTGTAAGTAACTTTATATCAAGCAACTAATTTATCATTTTGTAGTAATGTAATACAATAATTAACTGTGATATTGTAATCTACAATGTAAAAAATAAAACAAGTCCGTACGTGTGATAAATGTACACAAAGAGGAAAATCGTGCTGAATATCATGTATATAGTAAAAATTTAAAATAAAGCCAGATTACCAATTGGTAATGCTCCAGAGATTTCAATTCACACATTAAATGCTACGTTTCATTATGCTATAGAAAACGATTTGTCTCATGATGACCATGAAACTTTCACTCCAGGTCAGTTGTGACTGGTTTTGAGATTTTAAAATCTTATCATGCATCGGCTCCCATTTTATTTCACAAGTCAACAGATATTTTGTATCAACAGTGCTATTGAGTCACTGCCTTACTGAATACAAGGTTCGACTTATAGGTCGTCGCTTATCGTTTCGTAAAATATCTCTAGTCACTGTTCCGCCTGTTTTATGATAGCTGGTGCTGGAGCGAGATCGTACCTTAAAATTGGGATTTGACGAAGCGGTAGCATTGCTAATGAAAGTGACACGTTCTCTGCTTGTACTATTATGTATGCCGTGCTTGGATCTGGAAGGAAAATCGCCTCTAGCCAAATCTACACTTGGATCGAAGTACCGAGACTTTCCCTGGTGAAACATTTATTTTGGTAATGTTTAAATTGAAGCAGTCAAGAATACAGAATCATTTATGGTGGATGAAAATAAGTGAAAGCTGGAATTAAGAAGACTTACTTTTGGCGAGTGACTTCTTGCCGTTGATAAATACTGCCTGGAAGAAGTTGTAGGTCTTAATAGAGTAGAGCTCGTCTCTGTAAAATTATTGTTCATTGAGACTGATGTCTTTGGCCTTGCCAATTCCTTAATTCGATCACTGGCTTGGTAGGTCAACGCAGATATTGGAATTCCTTCAAATAAGAATACAAAAATGTCCCAATCGTTAAAATACTGATTGCTCGAATCCAATCGATGAGGCTCTTCAAGCTTTTTATTTCTGTAATCAATCGTGTTTGAATTATTTACCCGTATTAACTGAGGTTGGCCTAGTTAGCGAATCTTCTTCTTCACAAGATGATCCGTATGAACGAGGAGCTGATAAAAGTTTGGTTCGTGGAAACCTTGGTTCAAAGTTGTCATAATAAGACGCTAACTTTTCGGGATCTTTGATTTTGTGAGGTGTGGGGTCAATTATGTAATCCAACCAATACACACTGGGACGATCTAATGCATTGTTAGAGGTATACTAGTTACTTATCAAGAATATTCTTAATTATGACAATGATAACTTTTTTCTTGTATATTTTTCATTCATATTTAAACTGACAAACTGAACAGCTTTGAATCATTTCGTAGCTAACATACCAGGAATCCAACGTTTGTCTTTAGGCTTCGGGGTCGATAATCGCTCTATTGTAGATTTTCTTTTAATTGAGTTAGGATCAGTTTTATGGCCAATGTCCTTAAAAGTAGAACTCATTGGAAAGGAGTAACGGCTGTCCATAACTCATAGATTTTTAGAGATGATCTCCCATCCAAATAGTTATACATTCAAGAGATTAGTAACAAAAAATCCTTACTGAGGACTTCACGTATTCTGCTCCTGTCGTGTTGGGATAATCCTGTGTGAAAACAGCTTTATGACATGACAACTGACAAGAAAATTATAGCTTCGGTCATCTCATTGTCAGGCTCAAAAGAAACCAAATGAAATCTATAGTCTCAAGTTTCCGGAAATGAAAGCGAGTGAAAGCTCACAGTAGGACGGTCTTTCTCTTTTTAATAGTTGCTGAGACATATGAAATACTAAACTGCAACACAGTTTCTTAATCATGGACATCGGGCTAATTAATGAGTGTAACATACTGTGGTTGTACAAGATTAATTGATGATGAATGGCATTCTCTCACCCTGAATTTTTTGCCGTTTCTATTTAGCATACTTTACATAACCGTTGATTAGTATTTTTTATCATATTTAACCATTATCATTAGTATATCGCTTTTACTGCATTTGACTTTCATTTTGAAACATTTTGTCGGCTTACATGCATACTTGAGTTCATTAATGATTTCTTTTTATTGCCATAATATGTGCGTGCGTGCATAAGGATTACACATTTGTATGCTTTAAAGTAAATAGCTGTCTGAATGAAAGAATAACTTTCGCCAAAAAGCATTAATTTCCATACAATACAAAAACTTGCAAGTTTGCGAACGCGTTGTGCAAATGTGTAAACAAAGCAATCCAAATGATAATGCGGTGATGGGGGCGGATCGGCGGATGGATCTACACCTATGCAACCCTTCTTCACCCCAACACCACCGCGGCATCTCCATATGTTGAATGTTTTGATGTTTTCATTAACGTTGAGCACAAATGTAAACGTGCATGCGTTATAGTTATGCGTTGTAGTAGTACTCTCATGAGATAATTGTTGTATTGTTTGTAATTTCATCAGGTTATCATCAGAATAAGCAGATCTTTCAATTTTGAAAATGGGGAAATCATCTAAAGATAAACGTGATATATTTTACCGGCTGGCCAAGGAAGAGGGCTGGAGGGCTCGAAGTGCATTTAAATTACTGCAAATAGATTCACAATTTAACATCTTAGGAAATGTGACAAAAGCAGTTGATCTGTGTGCTGCTCCAGGCAGTTGGAGTCAGGTTTTGGCTCAGTCTTTAAATGGACGTGATGGAGCTCAGATTGTAGCTGTGGATTTGCAGGCGATGTCACCGATTGCTGGAGTGCAATGTCTTCAGGGGGACATCACAAGTGAGGCAACTGCCAAAGAGATTATCAGATTACTCGGGGATTGTAAAGCTGACGTTGTTGTCTGCGATGGGTAAGTATTCTCATTACTTTTTAAACTTTCTAATGTGAAGTGATTATTAGTTGTTAGTCGATCTTTTTCAAATGCTCAGTTTATATTTAATTTTTAATTAACGCATACGTTCTCTCTTTGATTTCCTAGAGCCCCAGATGTCACTGGACTTCATCACTTGGATGAGTACCTGCAAGCACAACTGCTTTTATCAGCTCTAAATATTGCAACATGCGTTTTGAAACCCAGTGGAACATTCGTGGCCAAGATGTTTCGCTCCTCAAAAGCCGGGGTGGATACTATATTTGGGAAAGTTAGTATATTCTTCGAAGATGTTCAAGTTGCCAAGCCTAGGAGCAGTCGTGCATCTAGTATTGAAAGCTTTATAGTTGCAAGGAATTTCCAGTTACCACCAAACTATACTCCCCGTGTCGGTGATCCAAACCTGCAGTTTTCTCTTAATGCAACTAGTGAGGCGGAGAGCGTAATAATTCCATTTGTTACTTGTGGAGACCTGGATGGATATGATGGAGATACAACTTATCCATTGCCTGAAAACTATCAGCATAGGAATCCAGTTCAGGCGCCCATAACTCCACCATATCAAGAGGCGATAAGAAGAAAGAAGGCAGCGAAAGGAAATTCAAAATCTGGAGTGAAAGAAGATGGTCCAAAAATCAACATTACTGTATTGTTTGGTGGTGGAGCAGAGATATTAATGGGTGGGCTGAGAGAAAAGGATTTGGATATTCCGGATGGGTTTAAGATGTCGGACTTAATTTCATGGATGAAAGATAATTTAATTCAGGAGCGTCCTGAACTCTTAGTAAAAGATGATGATGTACGACCTGGCATTTTAGTACTGATTAACGATACAGATTGGGAAATATTAGACAAATTAGATTATAGTCTCGCAAATGGAGATAAGGTTACTTTTATATCAACTCTTCATGGTGGATAATTGTTTTATATCAATATATTGCCCCATTTTTATGATAATAAACATAAATAAACATAAAAATTAATCGCAAAATGTGCAAATTTAAAAGCATTTACGCATTTAACTTTCTAAATCATGAATTCGTTTAGTTTAAAACACTATTATTTTATTTTTTATGCTTAAAAGGTCCATACATGAGCATGCCATGTAATAGTCATATGTAGTAAGCCTCAAGTCTTAATCTTTATGCATAGTATTATGTACCGTTTTCGAGAAATGCATTTCTATTCCATATCATCATTCCATGAATTAAGCAAAGGTCTAGGAATTAGAGAATTCAATTTGAGGTCACTGGTCTGGTTTAGTCACACCTCTTCATCCTTTGTTTCTTGCAAGTTTCCAGAAAGGTTAATTTACGAACGATTAGTCAGTCTCATGTGGGTAACACGGGGTAATGTAAGAATTTTTGGGAAAAGAGAGCAAGGCTAAGGCTGCTGCAAGGAAAGGAAAAGTTATCCCATGATTGATCATGTAGTATCAGTATCATTCTTGAGTTTTTACATCTCAAATGCAAATAAAATTTTCTAATAGGTACACGCATTATAGGCTAAACGTTGCATTGCAATTTTAGTAATCACCAAAAGCATTTTAGTTCAATTGCATGCCACTATGACTAGTGTAGACGCAACATATAAGGAAGAAGCTTGCGTAAGCAGATAGATATTATTGATTATCAGATAGATATGTTTAATATTTTTATGTACACCAAGTGATATCAGCAGAAAACATGCAATTCTTTACGACTACAAGAATTCCCAAATCACCAATTTTGCCGATTTCTATTTAGTCGTATCGGATGGGCATCTCGACATCTCATCAATGAAATGAAAAGTAACGTATGCATCGTACTTGTTTTTTTTTTCAACTTCAATTAGAGCTGGCTGGGCTATTCACATTTAAATGATATTTTGCGATGAAACATAATCCGTCGTTGGTCAAAGATTTAGCCTAAATTAATTTGTCGTTACTAAAGCTTTGAAATCCATATTGAACCTAAAATATAAACTGAAACCCATGCATCATAATTTCTTCATGATTCATGCCACTATACCTAAGTTGGCTTTGTTTTATGATGTCCTTTCTTTATGTCTTGGGTTTCCTTATGACCCTTGGTTTTGCAAGCTTACTCAAGTAAAAACGCAAGCAATATGCAAGAGATTTGAAAAGGTACAAACATTAAACACATGTAACTAAAAAATTTGTGTAATTTATGATGAGATGACTTTAACATTATCGTCATTAATGATTCGTAACAGCTTTCCACAGCTGTGTAGTGTAATATCATTTTCAAACATACATACGATTTACGATGACAGAGAGAGGAACAAATTGCTATCAAGACTCATCTCTAGACTCAAGCTCAAAGTATTAAACTCGTACTAGATATTTATTTTAAGGTCATGTTCACTTCTACATCTGCATTAATACAACTTGTTAAGAATGCATAACATAAAGTAGCTGGCTTGACTTAATGTGAAGCTAGGAGTAAATATGTGTGGTGAGCAATAAAGAATGATTTCCCTTACTGCAAAGTGCAACGGTATGACATATCAGCGTTCAGTGGGAAATGTGGAAGTCCAAGTCCAATGATATTGATTAATGTGAAGTGTGGGCGGATGTGTCCATGAGCTATCAATATGTAACTAAATAAATACTGTCTCTGTAACTTGTTTACTCTGCTAAAATGCAAAAAAAATCATGTGCGGGGCACTGTGATTCAATCCTTGTAATAATATTTGCATCAATTCAAGTTGTTTGTTTTTGCAACAAGTTGAAATTGTTCGGAGATTAGATTAGATGGTATTAACCGCAGGCATCTCCATTACCACCAACTGGCATTTAGTCTGCGAAAAGGCCCTATATGGAAAGGTATTTGAGAATGTCTGAGTCCTACTAATACTTACTTGTTAACCATAAACTTGATAAAAAAAAGTAGTTAACATTAGAAAATAAAGTTAATTTAGGAAACTCAAATAAATTCTGTATAATGTATGAATTAAAAATCGTACATCGTACGTCAATGAATGATTCAAGATTGTCAGACAGGATTTTATTGTTTTATGATTGTAATGAATAATATAATGCTTCTATCAACTGCATAGGTCTACTGTATATTATAGCGTTCATTAGGAAGTTGATGATGCTGAGCATGCATACAAAGTAAGTTCGAGTCATCAGCTACACGAACATGTAGTTTTTCATCATCATCACATCACATTTGATACTACCTAGCTAACCCTTTCCGTACATGCATTTTAGTTCCTGCTTCAACAAGCCAAACATTTCGACTTGAACTACGACGATCCCACCACAACTACACTATCTTTAGTACCAAGTACTAACTTCTTCAAACAAACCAGTCAACCAACCAACTTGGAGGAGCTGTACCAGTTGTTGCAGTTTAGATTTTCGAGTCTTTCTTTTTTTTTCAAAGATATACCTGTTCCGTATATCTCTCTCTGGCAAGCATCCCGTAATGTATTGTCCGACCATTATAATCGTCATATTCTGCACAATATGAAGCATAATATGGCATAAAATGCGGCTGTGCATTGCAGGGATGGACATATGATGGGAAATGGGAATCAGTGCAGTGCAGCACTTACCATTTATTATAGAATTACAACTTACATTTAGATGCATGAATGTACATTTTCTGTGTGTATCTCATCATCATCGGATAACAACTTTGGGGGTTTTACTCATTCTTCACATTTTGTAGATATTCTGGGGATGCATCACATTCACACATCTCATCCAATAAGTTAAGGAAAAGCAGAAAGCACAGAATACACACCACACACATTTCTTGACTTGACACTACGCATACCTACATCTCACTCCAATAATACATTTCATTAGTTAAAGTAACCAGAAAGCTGCCGTCGGTCTCGGGCTTCCGGAGGAAAAGAGGAAAAAATGAACACTCTACTTTAATAAGTATTTTTATTGCATTGCAACTATATCTGATGATTTAGGACGGTATGTTTGATAAGGCTGTCGTGCACTGAACATATTACCATCACCAGATTTGTCAAAATATCGACAATTGGATCTGGTTTTTTTTTTGGAAATTGGAAATGTGGGAGAAAGCAGCTTAGGTACACTATTTCTCCTGTGGTTCATTGTGTGTTTGTGTGTACATCAAACAAGTGATGTGAAACCTATTTTTAGAGAAAATGTGGTGTAAAATATATAATACAAATATCTGATAGTTTTTGCGATAATTTTTGAACTGAAACATCAGGTAGTAAAATTTGTTGCACTGCTGTTTATACCAGCTCAGTCTAAGCCCTAGTCTCGTAACGAAAACTATATAAAAAATATTGCGAAAAGAAGTAACTAATTAGTAATTAGCCTTCGAGTGCAAATTTGTATTGGTCAATAGCTAACTGCCAAATCTAATTTTAGCTATTAATAATGGAATTGTTAAAAAAGTGATAAGAATTGATGCTGTTGTTGGAGAAAACGCTGGTGGAGTGGAGTAAAGTCACAATATTGCAAGGTAAGTCATTATACAGATCCTTCAAAATTCATGCAAAAACAGACGTCAATGATGGATTAGTAAAAGGGCTGACAACGATTTGATTAGATATCCTAATTCAACTTCAGCTCAGTTCGTATTTTTCGGCTCCCAAGATTGAACCTTACAATTTTTGTTAAATCAATCAGAGGGTTTTTTGTGTGTATGAGATTTCAACACTAATTTTTTTCAAGGGAGGCCTTGGGGAATAGGAGATGGTATTTTTAAGTGATAGTATTCATGTCCTTTCTATAGTTTATAATGCAAGGCTATATTTCTTTCGAATCTCTAGGGAAAATGCAGTGTTGTTCAAGCATATTCGTTGCAGTTTTTCATTTCCGATATCCAATGGATTAGTCTGTTCTCTCTTGTTGTTGAGCGCATCATTTTTTTTTTTGGTGTCAGAAAAGTACGAGCGATGAGTGTGAAGCTGTTTTAGGACGTTTGATTGTCTTTGCGTGATCAGAAGGCATAACTGAGACGAAAAATTACTAATTAATATATATTCTAAAGTGTGACTCATCGTCTGACGTAATTTTACACGCACGCAGATTCATTATCACTTGTTAGTCAGAAGAGAACTATTTTTCATTCTTGTACACGTACATTACTTTGTACATAATTTGATAATTTGTCATATTTGTCATGATAGATCTAAAAAGCATGGCATTGATTGTGTTCAGTTGAATTGAAACGCAGTTTTTCTCACAACCCTTTGCTTCCATACGTATACCAAGTTACTTTGTAATGAACAAAAGTTTAGAATACTGCGTAAAAGCGAAAATGCTACATTAATGATACATTAAAAATCATGATGAGATATGTTATAAAAGAGTTACACATTGTAACAAAAGAAAGGTTACTTGGTCAGGTCATGATATGCATTGGGTATCAATATCAATATCATTTGATAGTATTACATGTACTGCCAATTATATTAATAAATGTGTGAAATAAGGGAAGAACTCTGGTATTGTTAGGTTGCAAAAGTGTTATTTGCTGTATGCCTTCAAACTCAACTTCATTTTGAGTTCTTGGCATGCTGATATTGAACCAGAACTGCTAGCCCATGCATCATGCATGTTTCGCTTGTTTACAAAGACAACAAAGATGCTCTATACTAAAGTATAAAATCATTTTATATGGTATTGATTTTAATTACCTACTCATTTGCAAACAATAAACGAAGCTAGATTTAATGAACTAAAACTGTTGAGTATTATTCCACAAAAAGTGGGATCACTGTAAATCCACTTTCTCAAGCCAAGCAAAACGTGGTAATATGAAATGCATAAAATTTAGATGGGAGTATAGAAAGGACTTTTCACTCTCCACTTTGCAACTTCCGACTAGTTTATAACTGTAACTTACCTGGACGGAATATATAACGGCTCCGATGATTCATGGTCGTTGATTGCTTTCGTGTGCGTGGACGGAAGGGAGTGAAAGGAGGTGATCAGTTGTCACTTGTCAATCTATGTCACGTAAACTCTTTTAGCGAGAAAACTGAGACCCATCATAATTTTAAATGTAACCAACCATTTTAGTTTCTAGAGAATAGGTGTTGGTTCCATCTTCCACGTAAGTAAAAGTCAGAGAAGTGTAATATGAACACCTTCTTATTGTCAATAAATACATAATGTTGAAACAGGAAGAAGCGTGAATATCGTGAAAGGAAAGCACTTTATTCTACTTCCGATTTGTAGGTAGGGTAGGAGTGTGGAGGTGGAATATGAAAGGGTGATATGATATAATAATAAAAAGGGTTGGCGATATCGAGAAACGTCACTTTCATGCTTTAGAGAAAGTCGATTAAAATGAATCAATGAATCGAATTGCGTACTCTATTACTGTGTACCGGTAAAATGGGGTAAATCGTGAATAATGTAGAAGTATAAATTATGGATCTAGAGGTACGGTCGAAATTTATTACGACAACGTAGTAATAGACGGACTATAGACCGTATATAGATTGGCATTTTCTTGCCTTGACGGATAGACTTTTTCGTTAATGCTTCAATTTCGACTTTAATATATATATGACGTCGGTACATGGTACATGAATGGGTTGTAGATCGTAGGGTTCTTATTTTATTAATGTGAAATAGGTGAGATAATGCAGGATGTTAGCTGTTTTGCTGCTTAAGTACTTGTTTTACTAAATAAAAATGTACAGCAAAACATGACTTCCGAAATTAAATTATGTATACATTTACATTATACATGAAGATCCAGTCGTAATCTGAGTATAAACTTTATAGATTTGACAATAAATTTTGACAGCAAGTAAGAAAAACGTCATTGTTTACTCGAAAAAATTATTCATGGTCACGCATAATACAATATGTACATTAAATAATATATTTAAATATCGCAGCGCGACAATTTAAAACACTATTTAATTGACTTAGTATTTCGCTCGGGTAAAAGAAAATTTTGCACGAATCTGATTAAAGTTAGGCGAGACAATAGATTAAAAATTAAATCATATTGCTAAGTAGTTCCCACATAGGTAAATGCGTTATTGATAAATGCTAAATATATGTCAGACTAATTATTTAAATCTTTACTTCCTACAATTGACTAACAAGTTGGCAACAAGCTTGTCGAATGTGTCCTACATATTTTGTGTTCGCTTAAAATCTGTGATTAGGAAAATGCCAAAATTAATACATAGTGGCAAGAGTTCAGTTTTCGACTTTAGAAAAGCACGTTGTGAAAGCAAATCAAAACTAAAGAAGTGATTAGCATCCAAATAATATGAAAAGTCATATATTGATGATTCAAAACCTAGATGGAAAAGATTTGAATAACAAAGATCCTGTTTGTGATGCAAATAATACAAACGAACTAGTATTCATGTCATGTACACACAGCTAGGCCACTATGACATTGCAGATGGAACATGAATTATACGCAATACGCACATGTCATAACTTCAGAGCATAGTATTTCATGAAACACGGGTTATGTGTAAAAGAATGTGCTTCTGCTTAGAAGTACAGGTTTTTTTAAAAAATTTAACATAAAGGAGCAATCGTTAATCACACACCTTTCCATTTCCAAGCCAGACGAAGTAATGATCTGATGCGTAAGTAGGGTCACGCGGAAATCTCACGATCAGTAATGCTTGAACAGTATTAAAGGTAGTAATAGAATCGAAGCACTTGCACCAGTAAACTCACCGCAGTTCTTTTTATAAAGCTTGATACAACAATGATGAGTATACCAAAGTTATGTTTGCTGTTGGTCATATTAAAAATAGTAGATGAATGGTAAATATTAATACTCGTATTTCTAAAGTCGTCAAGAGTCAGGATTCCTGAACTCAGGAACGGTATTGATGAATGTGATACTATGTCTCGTAGAAGTTTCAATTCAATTTCAATTCGTATACTTGTTTCATGTTATGTTCGCAGCATTGTAGAAAACCAGATGAAAAAAATGTAATGCTATGCATTCATCTTATCTTTTTGAATTGCAAACCCGGAAGCATAAAGATTACAACTTTTGATATCATTAGATACAAGGTAGCATGTTTTTACTGTTAATTTTGAAAAGTTTGGCACGGTGGTGAAAACTAAAGGAAGTTGTTACAAAAAAGAAAAATCTGGGCATATATCCTTCTTTCAAGGTGTTGAAACAACAACACTACGGAGCTTTGATGAATGATTTGTGTACAAAATAGTTGTTAATTGTTGTATGAGAATCTCTAGTTTAAGCTTACTGGCGATTCCGACTATCCCGATTATTCCTGACATAAAAACAATAGTTAGTATTAATAACAATTTTCAAACTTGTAAATAATTTTCATACGTTACAAACTACCCCAATATTTGATACTCTCAAACTTGGCTGTCTTTGTCGCATAATACTCTCCCTAGAGTTTGCTACTTGAGTATAGGAAGTAAGGATGGAATCACATTGCAATGATGTGAAATAATAGCATTTAGCATTTATTTCATAGTAGGAAAAGTCGGCTGCATGGAAGCATTACAAATAACTAACACGTAGCTAGCTACTACAAATTTGAACGTGCCTTTGAGTGATTGAAGTTATATCGAAGACAATATTAGCTACCCCAGTTTATTATTGTTTTGCCAGAAGCAATAATGAGAGTAATTGCGGTAATAAACAACTAATAAAGGAGTTGTGCATGGGAAAACTCTGAAATTTCCAGGTGTGCAGGCTTTTATTAGAGATGTAAATACTATATACGTTATATAGACCATAGACACGGGATTAGCTGCTAGAAATGCTAAGACAAAAGACAAAGCAATTGGGTGAGCAAGCAAGGGTTCTGTCTACGTTCTAATGTTTTAAATCGTTTTCACACAGAGGTACAAAACACTAAAACAGAAAGTAGAATTACTCTTTTCCGCAAAGTTTTATCTACCCGTATTACATGTATTAAATAGAGGCAAGCAACATTTTGTAATGAGCTTGTACAGCTTCTATATATGTAGTATCATAGATTTTCACTGGAGTTTAAAAATCCAATGCTTAGTATGTGCATGTAAAAAACGAAAGAGGATGAGTTACTATCTGTGTTACTGTTTCATTACGATCGATGTTGATTACTTGCAAATATTTTGTTAATAATGTTAATTTTGTATCTTCTAACAGGGGACGAAGTGCAGCTATCGTTGAATTCCTTACTGAGTGGAACACCTAGTTTGTGAAATATTTCCGATTGTGGTTCCAAATAGTACAAAATATTCAAAATGTCACCAAAAACAACTACGCCATCGCTTCACAAAGTTATTATGGTATGTAGTCTATTTACGATAAAAATTGATTAAATTGCATGTTACACATGTTTTAAATATGTTCTCATTTCCTTTTGGCCATTAATAGGTGGGTTCAGGAGGTGTGGGGAAAAGTGCACTGACCCTACAGTTTATGTATGATGAATTTGTTGAAGATTATGAGCCTACAAAAGCTGATTCGTATAGAAAAAAGGTAAAACTGATTGTCACAATTTTACATTACACCTACTTTTACTTTCAGTTGATTCATAGTACTATAACCCTAAACATCAACTTTACTTTTGCAGGTGGTATTAGACGGTGAAGAGGTTCAAATAGACATCCTCGATACCGCGGGGCAAGAAGACTACGCCGCTATTCGAGACAACTACTTCCGGTCAGGTATGTAACCTAACCTAACCTTTTTCAATCCGCACATGCTTTATTAAATCCGTCATATTTTTAACTCTCAATGCATTTCTAGCAAATGAATTATTTATTTCTCTGTTTTCTTTAGGCGAAGGATTTCTATGTGTATTCTCCATAACTGAAACAGATTCATTCCAAGCTACTCAGGAATTCAGGTGGGGTAACATGTACTATTACTGTTTGAATAACAAGTCGAAACTATACAATATTAAACCAGTACTCCATACTCACATCTTCAAATCTCATTTTTATGAATCCCGATTTTTATGGTACATAATTTTGCGATTTTTCTAGGGAGCAAATACTCCGTGTAAAAGGAGACCAATCAGTTCCATTTCTCTTAGTTGGAAATAAATCAGACTTAGAAGACCGCCGGAAAGTGAGTAAGGAGGACGCAGAAAATAGGGCAGCGGAATGGGGAGTGCCATACGTTGAAACATCTGCCAAGACTCGAACAAATGTCGATAAAGTGTTCTTCGACCTTATGAGGGAGATACGAATGAGAAAAGATGTAGTTGGAGGGGAAAAGGACGGCCCTCAAAATCAAAAGAAGAGGAAGAAGTTGAAGTGTTCGATTCTCTAAGTACAGAGAAAGTATAGCCAAGAGTGAAATACGACATAAAATATATTATAAAGTATTTCCCTTAAAGCGTTTTGATGTTTTGCTATTATTTGCTACTGCTCTATTTACTAAACAAGTTAAAACTTGAAGCGCAGAGCTATAAATGAATGAAATTACTGAGAATCTGTATGGATTAACTATTTGATATACATGATGCATGCTAGAACATTTTGTTATGGCCCAACTTGCTGTTTGGGTAAACTGTAGAGCGTTGTGTGGAAAGTGGATTTAAAAATGAATGTTTTTTAGTTTGGCTGCATCGATACTTGCTCTTTCTTACAATTAATATTGTCATTACTCCACTATTCTACTTTCATACTCTAAAGATAAGTAAATCCAACTTTGTAATAATTAATAATTGTAAATGTAGGCTACAGTTACATTGTGTAATCTTGAGAAAAATAATGAAAATCGTTTTGTAATTTATTAATGAAAAACTCATCAACTGTTATTTCCAGACAATTAAATATATCTATTAGCCATGATTAGGAAACATTTAGGAAGACAAGAGTTTAATTTATATTACCTCCAATTCAATCCGTGCTTCTACCCAGTGGCTATGCCATAATTATATCTAATAATAATTATATAGGTATATACCTTTTAGAATAAAACTCAGTCATGCACGGCCAATGTCAGTTTTTACTATACTGTTTCATCATTATGTATATCGTTTCATGTTATAAATTTGAGTTTTTTTGAGCGAATATTTTATTTTTGATAAATTATAACTTCGTGTTTTTAAAGTCTTGTCAATTAGAGAACTACTTACTGTTCAAAATATATTAAAACTAACCAAGTATAACGCTATCTCCAATAAGATATCACGACACCAACTATTCGGTTATTTTTAGGAACGTGATATTTAATATGTAGTTTTTGTCTTATCCTCATTCGTTAATTGAGCTAGTATCATTTGCTGAAAAGGATCATTAGGAGACTTGACTTTAACGAAACTCTGTTGAGATTTAATAACAAAAAACTTGCTCAATATGCGATTTACATTGGTAAAAAAATGTACATCTAACTTCAGTCCCTGCGGCAGCAAACCATTTTTCCTCCTCGTCAATCTTATTCCTGCTATATAACTTATTTTAGAAGTAGTTCGAACAAGTATATTATTATTATATTGCCTATATAACTGTGTTATTGTTTCTAAAAAAGGTGTGCTCATTTATGTTGTTGAAGTCCCAGATCCGTCGCTGTCGAGAAAAGAAAACAATATTATAGTATAGTTATTTGGATTTTGAATGAAAAATCTAAGAAAGCATAATTCACACATTTGATATCAATGTTCATTCTCTATCCTCACTTCACTTACCCATTCACACTTGGGACAGTCACTTTTTTGCTGTGAAGCTGGAATTAAATCCCATTTGCAAACAGAGAAATTATTTGCAATAAAACATTAGCATTAGTTATTAATGTAGTCCCTTGCCTAAATGTTAAACAATATCAATTTTGTGTTTGTGTCTGAAGTTTCTACTTACCTACATGCATGCGTGCAACAAGGCACTTAAAATGCTGGTTAGAAAGATGTTCATTCGAGTCGTTCGCTCGCGGTATTAAGCTTTATCCGGTTTTAAACAGAAGAGTTTTGTATTATATACATTATACCTGGATTAAGTATATTATGTTAGTTGAGTTACTTTGTGCCATTGATTGCGTGTAAATTCTCATGAACCTTTAAATTATGCTGATTGTATCCTGTATAATTATAAATATTATTATTATTATAACTACCGTTTATTGTTACTACTGATTTTAGCCCGGTTGCATACATAAATAAAAAAAAATGTCCGTGACAGAGTCAGTTAGAACTATACTTAGACAACTGAATGCTCGTTTGTTGTTTTTATGCATTTTATTGCCACACTGTCTAAACGCATTTAATTAAAGAATTTTTGACTGGAAGGTGGTGATATCATTAAAGATCATCATTACAATTGAATTCTCCATGAAATTGATTATTGGGGCCTAAAGTATGTTGCTTTAGATTTTACAGGAACCGTCAAAGAATAAGATTTATTTTGGTGTTTGTTTTGCTGCTTTCTTTGTCCAAACACTACTTGAATCAATGGAACATTGGCTAGGTCGTCGGTATCGTGGAATGCCCCTAGGATACACGGAAAGGTACTCCTGTTCCACATCATCCATCTGGGCATCTTGTCTATTAAATCGAGTAGATCGGCTCTTCAAGTTATAAAGGTGCCAACTTCCACTTAATGCATATTGTTGGGCCTGCTGAGAAGAAGAGTCAGAACTATTTGGTGGAATGTCAACTCGAGGGCATTGTGAGACTTGAGGATCAAACTTGTGATGTCGTTGAATGGTGTCTCTTGTTTCAAGATTCCAATCAATATAATTTTCAGCATACTCAGCAACGTCCAGTCCCGAATATTGAGAAGGAGATGTAATCACCATTTGACGCCTCGACTCATCCCTATACGGAAAAACATATTTAGATATCTTCCTCTGTGCTTTCACCAGACGTATTATACAATGGAATCATGTATGTACCATGTAACATTTTGTATTCCTAGAAAATTCCAATACGCATCAGTTCTAATCTCACTTCTGCACAAGGCAAATCCAGGAGACCGAGGATAATAGTATAAGAACGCAGTACACATTTCCTAATTTTGTATGCAAGTAAACGCTAAAATTAGAGTTCCGAATAAAAATAGTTGGGGGGTTAAATAAATTAAACCACTTCACAATACCTCTCGTGTTGAGAAGCCACCCACAACAACAGATCCATTTCTATCCGTTGTGTCATACACGCATCCTATACCATAATTACATCATTTATATACTTACAATTATCATTAGCAAAATCTTAAAATCAGGGGAAATTCTTATTTGATGAACCAATGATTTGATAAGAATAACTATGAGTCTTACGTTCCATTATATGATCGCCTGGTAAAAGTCTCCTTTCTTGTCTTAAAATTCGGAATTGTTGATAATTAAAGTTATAGTTGTCATCATTCGAAATCCAAGGAAGTTCTTGATTGCCCCGATGATGCAAATACCGAACACCTCGTCCAGTTGTATGTGTGTGCAAGAAGGATGCAAAAATGTTTACTCCTCCGTCAGGTATAATCCGTTCCGTGCAACCCCTATGAGATTGAGTAATGTATTATGTAGGTTTTTTGCAACAAGTGGGGAGGATGCATACTCCGCTTACCCTCAGGGGATGTTATGTAATAGGAACTTACGGTGCACAATGTCCAATGATTACATGATCCAATGACGATGGTGGAATTACGAGGGATGTAGACCCAGGAATTTGTTCGCCTAATTGCAGCATACCTGCGTCATTTTCTCTGTGTAAACGAAAAAGGATAAATGAACGTTTTGGCATATAACGTCAATTGAATGATTGGCTTTAGATTTTTTATGTCTCTTAAAAATAAAATGTTAGATACCTTATAGTTTCAGAGTAGTATGCATCCAACTCCACTGTAATGTTAAGATTTGGAACTACATTTGGATTGTCGTAGTGGACTTGTAGAAGAAAGTACTCGCTGCCTGATTCTGACATTGGTAATCCAACGTGTTCTGGCAAGAAAACGGCCTGAAATTGCAACCTTTCTTGTATGATGTTTATCCACACTATAATTGGTCGCAGTAGTACCTGCTTTATGATTAATATAGAGTCTGATTGTCTTTTAAAACTAACCCTTCCTCCCACAGCCCACACGTAGATCGTTTCTCTGCAATACTGAGTTGGTAGAGGATTTGGTTCTGCGAGAAAGTAGCATTCGCTACCGCCATTACTGGCAGCAGTT
>JAQIXX010001857.1:0-29242 GCA_034700605.1 Willowsia nigromaculata | reverse complement strand
CCATGGCAAATCTTAGCAGGGGGCTTTAGTTCCTGAGGTAATGATCGATTGAAAGGGTCACCGCAGTAAGGGTCATATCTGCTGTCACAGTCGTAGCAAAGTAGCCTTTGAGCTGCATTTCAAAAACGCAATATTCATTTATCATAATCAATTCATTAATATTAGCATTATGGGCAATACTATTCATTTGCATTTGAGTTTTTGGACAAAACATGTTTCAACAATTTTAGCAACATTTAGGAGCTGAATATAGCTAACATATAAACACAATAATAAACAGATATAGTGCTTCCCTTTTAGGAAAAGGAAGTTGTGCTATTCGCTGCACAATTTGTTGTAGCTTGCGTCGGTGCCAGTACAAGTCCGCTTGACTAAGGCCATGCTCACAATATAACAAGTAATAACACAAGACAGTTAGGCTAAGCTAACGGAAACGTAGTTTGGACCATGTGCATGTTTTTTAGTAATTTGCAATGTCATAATACGTAGATATAATTTACACTCTTAGCATTGAAAGATTGAGATTCATATTTTTACCATATTAATGATGACTTCGTTAGAACATGGCTGTAGCTTTCACTTGATATTGTATCAGGACTAGAGTTACTTGACAATAAAGAAATATACTTCTCTGGAATATACACTGACATCTTCCTCAAACTTTTATATTTTTAAACAATAAAATAAAACATCTGCAATTTTTCATTTTTTATGTCTATGATGTCATAGTATAGAACGCCGAATAAATCTTAAAGGAAATCTTTTCATGGTATGAAGAGCTGCGTTGATTTATAAATAGTTCAAGTGAAGGACGATCTCTTCTAAACAATTCTGCATTTTAACGTGTTTCATTTACATTTTACCACTTGAACTTGTTCCATGATCGGTAAAACGATATACTGGTTTGCTTTCCTTAAAAAACATGAGTTGGATAGAACCGGTAATTAGCTTGTCTGTAAACAAACTTGAACTTTATTATTGTACTTGTACGTTGTATTGTATTGCTAATAAAAAGTATTTATACTTTCTCAAACTGTACCCATACTCTAGGCTATATTTAAAATAATATTACTGGAAATCCAACAAACATGAAAAAATCAGTTTGCTAATTTCGTTAAAACATATTGAGCAACATTTAAACACAAAAAAATACTTAATATAAGTTTAAACAATTATATCTATGAATTATAGATAATAACTACCACAATAATACCAGCAAAGAAACTCAAGCCATTATAATGTTTTTAAACATGATTGAGCCATCAATCATGCAGTTAGTACAGCACGACAGAACAATAACAATGAAAGCGCACCGTTTTAAAATCAAACTATCAAACATATCGAACTCCTGTTAAGGGATACATACGCATGGGAAGCTATATTTAGTTTGTCATAAATATCTTCCTTTCATCTGCCACATTATTATAGTTAATATGTATATATATTTTACGAATTACTGTAGGTACATCCAAAGCAAGTCTTTTCTCCCTTGCCTTTTCAGACATCTAAAGAAATAACTGATGGGTTAGGTCTGCATTAAAGTTCAGGTACTCTAACGTAACAATAGTGTGAATTTAAGAAACATCTATCATACACACAGATTACACAGTGATCTATAATATCAAATAGCTTCTAGACGTAAGAGCGGACATTTAAAAGAATATAGTTTTGCCCATAAAAATGAATTTCTACTGGTTTCATTAGCAAGTTGTATTGCTGCTCGGTTTCTTCATTCATACTGTTTGCGGACAATTAGAAAAGTTTTTATAGGCTTTGTTTCCTGACTTACCCAAATATCCTACGAAATAGCATTTTTCGTTAAATTTTGGCACACGCGAAGTTAATTAGAGTGTAAAGTATGCATTGGCACATGGGGACGCAGTCGTGATATCAGAGACAGTTTGATTTCATCGTTCGTTAGTCCAATTGGCAAATTATGTTAGAAGTTAGTAGTTAGCAGAGAGTGGTAGTAGTGGTAGTGGCAGTAGTAGAAGGTTGATGAAATTCAGGTCAGTCACACACAAACCATAAGAAACAGAAATATAATAAACGTATTATGTAAAAATTATGAATTAAAGTTGTTTACATAAAAGCATAAGACTTAATCAATGAGAACTATTATTTATTAATTTATTATTTTTACTGCTGCGGTAAAAAATATTTTAGCTACAAAATCAATACCAACTTAAATTTAAGGGTCACCATTTTATTATTTTGGAATGGGGTATTATGCAACAATTAGGATATGCCTTATGAAATCAATTTATATGCAAGCTACTTTCTCCAGAGATCTCTCTTAGAGCGCAACATAACTCAAAACAAAAATTATAATTTCACTCCAGCAGATACATGTTGAGTGAAGAAATCCATATCCCGAAACCTAGTCATGTGTCGTGCTATAATTCATGTATGTAGTCACTGAGCATACGTATTGCTAATACAATTTTTGCTTTGTCTATTGTAATGGTACAACAATATGAAATCTGTAGGATGACTTTGTTCAGTTAGCAAAATAAACCAGAGTAGATTGTGGATACATATTATTTACACAATAATCAAATCAATCAATGTTAAATTAATCAAATTGTAAGTGATAGAGATCTCTGGTGCTAAATGTATAGAAAGTTAAAATCATCTTACTTCGACATTCGTCTGCCCCATCGGTATTGCTGAACATTGGAAAGATTACTGTGAAAGAAAATAGAAGCATTTTGATTAAAATATCGTTAGCATTATGCAGAAATGATAGTTTTTTTCACAAAAACGCATATATCGGAACAAGTTGCCTTACTTGCAAGGAACAGAGCAATTTCTAAGTAATTCATTTTGGTTGAGTGATTCGGATAGACTTTGCAATATGACTTCTAATGCTTGGAAACTCTGTGTAGGAAGAAAGCAGCTATGTCTTCAGAAATGTAAATCTGTCATTGACTTTCATCCGCAAAATCATTTTTTCTCAACAGTGTCCCATCATCACTCTCTTTACATTATCCGCATCAACTTGTGAATATCTTCGTTGCAATCTTTTTTCTAAAATTACAGGAACCGATTTCCACTAGGGTCCATGTTTGCCACCGCCGATGACACCCACAGGTCACGCAACTCTTTCACTTTCATTCTGAAATGATTAATTTGTGATTATTTAATAACTACTTTTACACACCTTTCACTTTGTTAAAAAACATTACGTTTCACAGAGTAGTTTGCATGTCCTTTTTGATAATATGATTGTGCAGAGATCCTATTCATCTCTTATTTTGTTTGAGATAACCTAATCTCTAAATCTCTGTTTGCGTACTACATAAAGCACTTTCAAATAGACGATGCTTTTCTATCTGGTTCAGCATAACTTGCACATTAAATTGTTTGTTTACGTCTTTCAACGGCATGCGTCTAACCTTCCTTCCTAGTAAATGAACCGATAAAAAATGCACAAAAGCGGAGGTGTACTGGTGTATGGAAGGTTGTGTTTGTGTTGTGCTTGTACATGTGCTTTATTTTTCAAAAATTATTTTCTCTTGTACTTTTGTTTTCGGCAGGTAGAATCATTTTACTGTGTTCGCCATGTAATCTTGCACACACCAACAGATACAAGTCTACGGGACCATTGCCCAATATATCATTGCTGTTGATATTGTGTTTTAGAGCAAATCCGTCCGTACAAAGGAATAAACACTGATGTTAAAGTTAAAAATTTTCTGGCTCTCACACGTTGTTGCTTTTACTCTACTCCATGTGCACAAGCACAGTATGCATTGTATAAACTTTAGGGAGCTTTCTTGACTGCACACAAGCAGAAAAGAAAGATCTTGTATAATCACTGTAAAATGTAAATGAAAGTTTTTATACGCCTGTGAGATATATGTACATATATACTTATGTAGCTCTTTCAATTTTCTTATAACTTTCCTAATTCTTCTTAAGAGTGTATATTACAGTATGCATCTATGCTTTCCTACATAACTACACATATCCGTTTGCCTGGTCCATGTACCCCGCCTGGTCCATGTACCCCGCCTGGTCTGGCTGGCAGCTACTTGTGCCCGGATTGCGGTTTTGAGATGGTCGGAGATATCTTTTTTTGTCTGCCTCCCGTGAAAAGTCTAGTGTTAGTGTTTTGCCTTGTCTTACAGCCACATTCAAAATGACGTCTTCCTTTTTTGATTGCTTCCTGTGCTCCAAATGGCATGCAGTGATATTTACATTGAAACTTTTATCAAAATGTACTCGTTTTCTGATATAAATGTACATATAAATCTCCACATCATATACTATGAATTGGATGCTCGATGCTAGGTTATTTGAATTTTATGTAGGATGACTGAAATTGAAGAATAAGCGTAATAAATTGTCGTCTCGTGTTGGTAGAACGTGTAATATGCGTATAGTATGTGAATGTAGGTAACTGCTTTTTTGCAAACTTATTGCTATTCCTTATCTATAAATACAATTTCTATGAAATATATATGCCTACTATGCCATTCATTTATTAACCAGCTTTGCTTCAAATGAGTTGTTTACATCCAGTCATTTTATGCGAGCAATGTGTCTGGCTCGTCTGTAATTAAACTAAATTAAATATGTGCATGTACATGAGCTATAACTTTAATTGAAAAGATTTGCTTTCAGTAAGAAGAGATTCTTTTCTTTATCTGTTGCCCCAGTGTATATAACATATAATGTTCAATGTTATAGGCCAGGAACTACTTGCTTTAAGAATATTTAAAAGGATAATGAAACTAAACCAACTTCTGTGGAATGGAATGCCATTAAACTTGATTGTGGAGTTCCACATTAATGATCACATTTTTTGTGTTGGTTAACGTATAAAATCAAAATATTTGAATTCAACGCAAAGGAAGGTAAACTCATTCATGTAATGTGAATGCGTGTTTTGCTATCTTCTTTTTAAACTCGATTCAGTATGTTATCAAATTTTCTTTATGCATATTGCCTATAGACTGATTATAACATAAAACATATGCATCTTTCATTTCACAAACAAATGCCTTCCATACCTGATTAAAATATTTCTTTGTTGTGAAAAGGTCTAGGTTTTACACAAACTTTATAAACACAAAAAGCTAGGATTTGCTAACTTTTACATTTCAATAAATCAAAAGATCACCGAAAGGTAACTTACACATTGATGAACAGATATAAGATTAACTATTTGTGAATAAACTTGTTATAAGAAACGTTTTAAAGCATGAATCTTGTAAGATCTCCCTAAAATACTGTATTGGTGTGCAATGCGTAATGAAAATTTTCCAAAAAATCTAGGATTTCAAAGCTTATAAACCTTTGAAAAAAGAGAAAAGAGAAATAAGCTCTCTATACACTCACTTTCACTCGTTGGTGCTGAATGAGACGAACTATAGTGTTGTTTCCATCAACTTTCTCTTTCTTATCAAATACGGAAGAATCGTTACTATCTTTTTGAATTGACAACTTTCACCGAACAAAGTTTTATGATCCCATTCACCATCTAGCCGATGAAATACCACTAGCGCGTTCAATGACATGTCTTCTATTATTATAATTGATGATGACGATGACCGCATATACAAAGTGTGAGATGTGAGTCAACATGAATGACAGAAATACAAACTAACATGCTCGCGAAATGAGCATAATGCATAGAAAAAGTACGAAACATTATTGACCAAGACGTGCAATATATTACTTATGTAACAGTAAATAGAAGAAAAATGCAAACCTTGGCCAATGACTCCCGTCTTGAACTGCCTTCCCGTAAAAGCTCTACCAATTTGTTACATTGTTATTTTCGACTAAAGCTGCAATGTTACACAATGGGTTTTATTCGAATTGATTTTTTCCATGTAGTAGGGATATATGTATTGTTACGTGTCTATCGAAAACAGTCTTCAGAGGTGACAGAAATGTTGAGTAAGTAGTTCTTGTGAAGTAGCTCAACTTTTCTCACAGTTGCTCACATATTTAAGGAAAAACTATGGGATAATTTGCTGTTGAATTGGTATGTATAAGTATAAGTATAAGAACAAGAACTGCAACAAATGAAGCAGTGTGCTACTGCCGATCTCATTGAGCCTATTACTTGAGGATCACTGCAATGCAAATCATTTTTGACCACACGGAAATTGCTCTCCTATGTACTATTTATTACATGTATTTGTTTCGGACGCAATCTAATAACAATGTTGCATTATATATTAGGGTAAACTATAGAGTTAGCAGTAAACGCTTATATTTACCGTGTAACTTTTTAAGTGAAAGTAAGTAAGGAAGTGAAGCGATAATTCTTGAGGTTTTCACTTCTCTTTCTCCGTTTAGTTGCGTGATGCGAGGTGAAGTGCAGCTATTATTGTCTTAATATGCAAGCAAGTATTCACAATATATTGCACGATGTTACAAATGCTACTACTTTCTTCGTGGTGGTTTGTAATATACAATGTATGTGTGCGATACTGCAGCGAAAAGTTGACTATTACTAATGCACACATAGTCTGCGCTGGTAAAACAACCAGCTATAAAAATATGGTTGAATGAAGTTGGTTGGTGTTAGCACTGTGAGCTATGATTTGGTTGAACCTTGGTGACTTCAAGCAGACAGGCATGCGAAAACTTGTGCAAAGGAATGTACACACAACACATAGATAAATATATTTGACCAACAACAACACATCTAATAGCATGTGAAGTTGTTGAGGCCTACTTTCCCCAACTCTCGCATTCCGTTCTGCCACACTGTATTATCGACGGCAATGTTAGCCTCAGATATCTCAAATATGTCTTCAACCACTGGTTTAGCAATCGCGCATTTTGCTTTCTGTGGGGAATAGGAAGGGTTTTGTTGTAGCGTAAATATTTTATATGCATGAATGTTTATGCATAAAAAGTGTTTCCTCTGCTTTCTCAGAACACAGACTTAGCAATAAATACATATATTGATGCATATAATATAGAGTTATGTTATGTGTGTGTGATATTCTGCGAATAGAGAATTACTGGGGAAAGTATTTACTACAGCAGTGAAAGCATGCTTTTGCAAATAATGGTATCAAAAAACCCAGAGCTGTAAGTTTGTCCGCTATATATATGTAAAAGTAGATTGTACATAGGTGTGTTGAGTCAATCGATAAAGATAGCGCATAATACTGCAAAATACTTACGGGTTAGCGCAAGTCTTACCGGCTGACTAGTAAGAAAGTTGTACATTCCTTTTAAACTTACATTCTTTACATCTCTAAACTTTCTCATGGAACAAAGAATCTAATAGGCTTATAGTACACATTGGAGTTAAACGATCGTATGTATCTTGAATGTGAATTTCACTAATTTCAGATTGTCCAGTAAAGTCTTAGCATTTCGTAAATAAAAATTTACAACTAAGCATACGAATGAAAATATCATCTCTTCCGGCTCCGTGTTAAATTGCATGATCTATATGAAAACGAATAAGTCATTAACCTATATGATGGACAAAAATTTACACTAATTCTAAAACGTTTCAAAGTTGTGCAATTCATGTTAGTAAATATCATAATACAATTTATGTGTTATATTTCAAATTAAACCTTTTTGTATTACATATAACAATGCAACATTTCAGAAACTGTTTTATATCAAAATCCATAAAAAATATTAAAATGCAATTGACTAATTCATCCTAGCTTGTAACTTATAAATCATAAAGCTACTATGAGAATAATTATTTTATAATCCTTTTCCAGTTTTCAATATGCATTTCTTTGGTAGACTGGCAGTTACTTTGAACGAAGAAACATGGCAATGCGGGAAAGAAAGTTAAGATGGAGAGAATTCACGATACTGCTAACAGATGCCCGAAGTGTTCTGTTTAGAGAAAGCTGGCTACCCAGGGACTATGGACTTTCTTACCTTAAACTCCACAGTACAATATTTATGTTATGAATATCCGCTTTATCGTCCAAAAAAATATATTGTAAAATTTTCTCTTTAAATATTCTCACCCATTTATTTTATTTACCTAAGCAATTAAAGCTTGGGGATTTGAATAACAGACTTTTAAAAAGGTTTTAAGCTTATATAAGCAAATATGCATATTTACTTCGTTTTCTTAAGTTCTATAGTTTTTATTTAAAAGAAGCAAAGATGTGATTTAATGGATTTGAAAGACAGCGAACTAAATATGGACTTTTGAAAAGAACTTTAATATAGAGTTCATGTACATATAATTACCATTATATCGTAGATATATTTAGTTCTCTCTACGCAAAATCATTTGTAGAAGTGTTCCACAGCTTCACAAAAAATACAGTTTTTTCGTTGGCATCCTTTGGTTTAGTACCTTCCAATTTACATATTTGGCTTATCGTTCTAATTTTAGACTTATAAAAGTCTAAGTTCTTGTAGGTCCATTACCCATTCATCGTTGAGCGAATAAATAGAAAAAGGTTTATGATACAAAAGCATAATATTAATACATTCGTTCGTTTATTAATGGGTTTACGGTTTACAGACGGGATATTTGCAAGTCAACTTGGAGATACATGTGTATATTTTTAAAATGTAATAGATGACCGAATAACAATAATTGTCAATACCGTGTGAAAAGTGTTCATCCATGAAGTTAATGGCAAAGAAAGACCGTGTCAAATTTTAAAGCATCATAAATATCATGTATGTAACTGGGGTCAACATTTCGCTATTTTATGATTGTATTTCCGGTAAAAACTAGTTTTTACAAATAACCCTGGAATTTCATTGAGTGACTGACGGATCGAAAGGAATACATAAATAGCTATATCCACAAGATAGAAAGATAAAAAGAAAGATATTCACAACGTCACCTCATCCATCAGCTTTTTTGTAATCCTCCTCCATGTATGTGAATATTTCGTTTTTTATGTAGAGATCATTTTGCTTCCTGAAGTTTTTTATTATTTTACTCGGGTGAAATTAGCATGACGATGATTGAACTCTGCACAATGCTCTCACCTTAGCTTTCCATAAAAATTATACACATGTAAAGATTAGTTTAGTTCTCATCCTCCACTTCATTGTTACTATTAACTGTTGTTCTTCTCCATACCTCATACTTACGTGTGCATCTTACAATAAAAAGGAGATTCCATGCTCTTATGCATAGCTTAGTGATACATATAAAGGAGAAAAGATGTTCATGTGAACTTTGAAGAATTACACGATATTATCAACAAGCTAAGAAACGAACCTGAGTATGGAATACTGGTGTGTCGGACAAAACACTGAGTTATATAACCTGTACGTATATCCCCATCGTTTATGGAAGGTATATCAAATGCTGTAACACCGCAATTTTTTGCCAGTTTCTTTTTACGGTAATCTTTCTGCGATCCGATCCATCCACATACACAAATCAGGTACCAGTTACCAGAAAGCTAGGCAGGTACGCACACCGACTAAGGAAGGAGATGAAAAATTTATTACATGCTTTACGACTAGCAGAAGAACCAATGTGCTTGTGGGTAAATGGCAAAAGACCGACTCTCACACAGCAAGGAAGCGTTCAAAGTCAAAATCACGGAGTCTCTCCTGTTACCTCATGAATTTCTTTTCAACTCTTTTAGAAACACCAGCAAGAATCTGCAATCATCTTCAAAATTATCTATGGTGGTTCGCTGATATTCATGGGTAGCAATAAATAATGCAAAGCTTTGATAGGATGTGCAGAGCGTTCTTGTCTCCAGACGAAAATACAACTGTTTTTTTTATCATTAATGGTGAGATGAGACGAAAAGTATAATTCTGGCAAGGAAAAAGTACCAATGTGCAGAGCAATAAGGAAAACTTCTCACAGGGTGCATCGGGGGTCAAAGCCCTCACAGACACAATTTCACGGTTTCTGGTTGTGTGTATAGGTAGGTATGTACTACATACACACACCGCACCGCTCACTGTCAGTCAAAATCGCATAACTCAGCATTGTGAATAAAAGAAGTAAAAAACTCCGCAATAATAAAGGCACTAATCTTATTCTCTTGTAAGCGTTTTGCCAACGCCAACTTCTTTCTTTTGAGGAGGAGTCAGATCTATACTCCTGTGTGTGCAGCGTAATGATGTGAGCGTGAAAGAAATCGCTGAAACGTATCCCAGTCTCATTCCAATATCCAGCAAGAGGCACATTCGTAGGTAATCAGTAGCAGTAGCGGTTTTTACCTTTTTCTCTTCCTACCTGTTTGCTTCTTTCGTCCCATGACATACCATTTTGAACACATTAATGCATATTTCTTGGCTCAGAAATAAAAGTTGCTTACGTCATGTCTTGAAACAGGTAGTATTTTTGTATAATGATCACATTTTAAGCCAGTTTCGAGTCCAAGTGCCCACTAAATATATTTGGCCTTATTGCTTTTTCGTTTGATGAAAAGTCATAAATTCTTAAGATTTAATGTTTCATTTGAAAGCGTATTCAATATTCATGTTTTTCTACATTTGTTAGACGATGACATTTTTGCATTTTATTTTTAACCATAATTCGACAATTTTTCCGTGATGAAATGTTCCAACCACAAGAGATCTCAACGACCAACACTCTTCTTGCTTCTTTAACATTCTGACCAATTTCGTAGAATTCATTTCCGTGTAGACAGTAAATTATAGAAATCATTGGACCACCATCAAAATACACGAAATCAATTGTAATCACTTGCAACTGCAAGCCTTCTCTTACTGGATAAATAAAAGTAAGCCTTTACAGATAACCTTAGAGGAAGGCAGGTAAAGAAATGATGCAAGGCATAACAGAATACGAAAAATCATGCAAATTATTATTGCGATTACAAGTACGGGTTTGTGCTGCAAGTACGTTAGGGTAAGGTAAAGGTAAAAGACCTGCTGGACCAGTCAGTCAGCTTAAGATGATGGAGATTATGACCTCTAAATTACATGCAGCTTCTTCTTCCCGTACACCTACTTTCTGCTCAGAAAAATTGTGAAATGATAACATATAGAGTGGTATGCGGACGGAACTGATGCTTTCTTTCTCTGAAGTATAATAATTGGATACGACTAGTGTATGGTACCTTGCAGCTCAAACATGCAGCAAAGCAAAAAAGGTCTTACATGAACTTTCAAGGGGATTTTCAGCTCTGCTGGTGATTTTAGTTTTTTAAACTCGAGGTTCGTCAAACATGCTTGGTGAAACTAGATAATCCATATACCTACCAGCTCATTTCCATCAGAAATAAGGAACTTTTTATTCTCGGCACTTTAGAAAAATCCTTTGTACTCTTTCGCTGTCAAATTTTTCCAGTATACTTTTTAAGGTTGTTCACCATGCACTGAAGTAAAGCTGTGATAATAAAGACTGTTTTATAAGAGAACTTTTAATACTGCCCTGTCAATGGCGGAATTAACATACTGGAGTTTTTTTTCGATTCCTAAACGAAACGTACAACATGCAACATAGGTACACTACATTGTACATATGCTTGTCTAAAGTCCATACATCCATTTACTTTTAAAACAAGCATTTCCTCTTTTTCCTTTATCTAGATCATTTTCCACCTGATGATGATCATCATTTTTGTGTTTGTATAAGATAAATTCCAGCACGACGACGGCAGGGCAATGGCATCTCGGCAAAAACCAAGAGTTTTGGCTCACAACTAACAAAAAATGTGTACTGAACAATGAACCTAGACACAATGTACTATATACTACGACCATAATGCCACAGATATTGTACAGGTAGCCACACCATGTTGAACTAAACAAACCTGCGTGTATACCTGAGTGAATGAGTTATATAATGTGAAATAGGCATTATGCGTACGAATGTATATGTTATTTCATGAAATCCCATGTCATGGAGAGGGAAATAACCTTGAAATCGGCAAAGTCAGGTCTTCTGAAACTATCTGTGATGCTGGTGATGTTACTACTACACGTTATTGTGGATTGGATACATTATACAGATATTGTCTCTTCACACTGGGACTATTGTTATTGCATACATGCTATTGCTAAACTAAAGAAACCAGAAGTTTTGCCAAAGGAGTCTTCTCCATAAATATAAGCATCACATATCAGGTATGTATACATTATTTTAGCCAACGGCAGTCAAGAGTGAAGAAAGAAAAGGCAAAGCCCTCTCCTGGTTAACTGGAAGCTTGACGAAAGAAAATAATTGTAAAACTTTTTGTTCCATGTGTGTAGCAAAACGCATGTAGATTTTTTAAATGCAAAAAAGTTGAAACGACATGCTTTACGCTTTCAAAGGTATCATAATGCGAATGTAATACGTTAAAATTGCTTTCCTCCTACAATTCAGTCATTTCTTCAAACGTACGTGGGCTTCAAAAACGTCTTCTTCCTTATTAAGAGTTTCCCTCTTGCTCACCTTGCAAGAAGAAAATACGATTAGCGACATGGCATGGAAAATGGCGATGACGATTATCACAACTGGTGAGTCTTGCTGCAAACTATTCGTTAAGAGAACGATTGTGGTCATTTGTTCTGGAATGAGCAATTTTTACATGTCTCTTTCAAAGTCGATGAATAATGGATACGGAAATAAATTACAAATATTACTGAATTTTAAAAATTTTATAGAGAATATTTTATTCGAAAAATTTTGGAGGAAATAAATGGAGCATATTTGAGAGTAAACTTGTATTCAATTTTTTCCAATGATTATTTTTGTGTTCTGCCTTCATGATATCCTCTGTATGTGCCTCTATTCTATTGTTAGACATGCATTTTGCATATTTTTTGCTTATCGTATAATCTGGAGTAGAGACAAGATACCACGATGCTACAACTTGTCTATATTTAAAGCTCAAGCATATCATGAGCAGTTCGCAGTGAATTCCTATAGTCATTCACTGTGTGAGTCATTGACTTTTCAGTTTTTAAAATAAGTACTTGCCTTCCTCCCGAAACTCCAAGCATGATCACAATAAAAGAAAAGTCCCAAAATCTGCTGATCTATATGCACATTCATACAGCGAAATAGTTTTTATACCACCCTCATCAACAAAGTATATAAAAATTCACTGCGCGCTATATGACATAATAGATAGAAATATTGTAGCTAGCTGTAAAACCTACTTGCAAGAAACGTATATGAACTGTGAGAGGATGATAAGAAAAAAGTAATTTCTCCAGAATCCAAGCATTTGCCCCCTGCGGCAAGTTTTTCAAATTTTTAATGCGGTCCATGACTCAAGTCAACAAACTCTTGGGCATGCTTTATATTGTGAACTTTTTTCTTGAAACTTTAGAGACAACTCTTCGGAGTTCTTGTACACATTACGACGATATTATGATAGTACAGCGCTGCGCTGCCCACACGGTACGCTGGTTGGTTTCGTTGTGGTTGGGTTGGAGTTGGCGTGGAGTATCATCCATAATATTATATGTGATGAGATGATGTCGATTCGTCGTGCCGTGTGATCGTGCAAATTACGACTGCCGTGTCTTGCTCAGCGACCATGTGTACACCCATGTTATATGACACTAATATTATCATTATGATACTACAATTATTGAATTGGATTCATGGTTTTGAAATTTTTGACTACGCAATCGTGCGAAATTTATTCGTTGCACTATTGTGTAACATTGCTACACAAATTCAAAGTCCAAACATTAAAAATATGTCCATGGCCTAAGTTAGGTATTTGTATGCATTATTTTTTCTTTGTTCAATTGCCAGCTTGGCTTTCATAAATTTCCCATAAAATCATGTAAAATATTTAGTAGAATCGTTTCAATGTACTCCAAACGACGGACTCCATGCATCTATCTTTACTATTATTAAAAATATCATGACAAACTTCCTAAAACCATACAACATTTTACATTTTTTGTCGTTCTATGAATTAGAAGCAGGACACACAGCTGCTCCTTCATTCAACATCAGTAGTCACATGAGTTAAAAAATGAACCATTTTATAATATGCTCTTTTCTTTTCCGCTCGCTCTCCTGCTGTTTACTCTTATTATTTCTTTCATACAGAAACACAAGTTAAAATTAAGAAAGGGATGGAATGGACGTAAAAAAAATTCTGGATGCATATCCTTTTCCTTTTTTCAGTCTTCAGTTTTGGCAGTACAAGAAATGCATATTATACTTGCGCATATACGCATTTGTATCAACATAATATAATGTAATGCCCAAAATAAATGTTCAGTTGTTTTCTAAAAACTATGTTTGTGCTCTGATTCAAAGAAACCTAGCATACCGAATAATGACGATTAGGTCACATATGCCAGTTTCATCGGAACCCGGAATCCTAACCCACGCATTGAGCCAGTCTAAAGTGACATAATACTACTCAGCCAGTTCCATGTTAACTCCATGAGATAGCTCTTGTATCGGTTGTGTACCTCCAAACGAAACCTGATCATGCATCTTTGCATTTTCTCCCCTCATCTTAATTTTTCAATGTATGGAGAATGCTCTCACACAACCCCTCGGGTTTTTCTTGACACTGGATTCTTTTTGGAACAGTCTCCAGTCCATGATGCAATATGACTGTGACAGATGTGTAGTGCATGAAGATGCCAGACTGAATTTTCAAAATATTTTTACCCACCACAATATATACATTATGTGGTGAACCATTCCATTCAATGTAGTTAGAAATAATAAGCCGGGCAGAGAAAAGATAAAGGTCCATGCTAATAATAAATTATTACCATTTTCCAGGAATGTAGAAAGGGATCCTGAAACTCTTTAAGTGGATGTCAACGGACGCTCCATAACAAATAATGTACCCAAAACTCCATGCGGTTAGTATGTTTGTACTATACACAAACTGTAATTCCTAGTTTGTAATATCTAAATAGCTAGAAATTATGTAGATACATATGCATTCAATAGTAACAGTAGAAAAAAAATCATTTGGAACACTGAATACTTCAGTATATTATGTACCTGCAACGGCAACGGATTAGACCAGTTGAAAGTTGGAAAAGACAAACTTAAAAATAGATTCACATTCATTCACCTGTAACGCGAACATGAAACTCCTTTTGTTATTATTGCCTTCTGGAACGGAAGGTATATATAATAAGTATCAACTTTAGCATATACATTTATTGTTCGTCCCTTTCCTCACTTCTTCAATACCTGTAATAGATTATCGGGCGAAATTCATTGCAATTATCATTGTCACTGGTCAACACCAGCCTGACATGGGTAAATAAAAAGGGGAGATTTTAGGGAAGTGAGCATAAAAAGTTGGTAAGCAGGAGACCAGAACAGAAGCTTGCATTCTTAGCATGTGGCAAGGAACAGAATGCTTTTAGCAGATGCACACCGATTCCAAGCTTTAAACCTCTCTTGGACTGGATTATGTTCATACCACACGTGAGAAGAGGAAAAAACTGTTGCTTCCTAGCATTTGCTCGCAATGCTGCGCACCCCCAAGAATAGTTCAGAGAATGGGAGAATGGAAGAGATATAATATAGGAAAGGGATTTTTTGGAGAGAATCCAGAAAAACTGTCTATTGAGACCCTTCAGGAGAGTCCCACACTGTAAATGCCTCGTTGAAATGTCTTTAGGTCCCAAAAAAGCCGCCACGTCGTAATAAAAGTATCAAAAATAAACCTTGCCACCCTTTTCTTGAGGAAAAAATATGTATAGGTATGCATACATGGTTTCTGAAGATGTCATGCAATGTGCCCAAATGTGTGCTCTCTGCTAGTGAAATGATACGATATATTTTAGTAGCAAAGCAGAAAATTAAAAAAAAAAAGAAGACAAATGTCGGGCCAGTTCCAGGAGCCAGGAAGAGGAAAAAGGAAAATAGATATTCATGTAAAAGCATTGCGTTTCTTTAATACAAGCAAGACTTTGTGTAGAATAAGAGGTACATGCCTTCTTCATGGCGAGCTTCCATTTGGCATAATGTAATATATTGAAGGGGAAGTAATAATTGTGTATCACACAGGAAAGATAAGCAAAACTACATAAATACTTTAAGCATCGCTTCGTTTTTCCCTGGTCATATTAGAATCGGTCACCGATCCCATTTATTCCACACTACGTGATTAGGTAAGCATGTTGTGATTTTACATTTTGGATAAAGTGTTCGTTGTACTTTCGTGGACCGAAATATCAGGAGATAAAGCACAAAACTAGCGTGGTCATATCCATCTTTATCCATTCCATGTAATCTATAAAAAATCTACTTTTTATTCCAATAACATTTCCTAGCTATTCTTTAGCGCATATAATTATACTGCAACGATTTTTGCTCTCATCCAAATACTTCGTGGTTTAGTATGTATATATTCAAATTTGATCTGTTCGCCTTGCTTACACGAGGAGACCTACATCCTTGTAAAATTCTGATCCGAGTCCAAAAAAATTAACGGTCCACCATGCCTCCATTTTGTGCTACATCCATGCATAATAAAATAAAATCAAGCCACAAGCCTCGCCTTTGAATTCGACTGCTTATAACTTATAATTGCCGAAAAATAACTCAGCGCCCATCCATCCAATAAACGTAAAAATTCAACCTACACATCAACCTATTTCCTTATTCCATACATTAGTAGTGTATACCTAATCGTAAGCGCATTTTCTTTTTTTGCTTTGCCAAACACAATGCTCCATTTGCAGAGAAATATTGAATTGTGAAAACAATGGCAATAATAGGTTATTGTCCTGGAATAGTTTACAGAATTTGGTTGAGTAACATTTTTATACTGTATATTAAAAAATTGTCATAATTTACATTTAGTCCATGTACTTTGAAGAAATTGTGTGTGCATGCTCAATCCTTTCTTAAAAGAGTAATATTCTACGCATGCACATATAACTCCTTACGATTCAATAATTCAAACTGTAAATCTGATAAAATATTTCGTATTGACTAATATGCAAAAATATGTACTTGAGGCTCATGGAATTTCATGGAATACATTACACAAAAACGAATAGTGATTTAATGCTAATGCCAGCAGCCAATAACCCTGCTACGATGCTTGCTTTCAAAAAATATGTAGTGGTGAGTGTTATGCCAAAATGATCTAAATACTCTTGAAGCTGTATATTTTGGAATTTACGTCAACACAAATTCTGCACTTTCCAATTTTCAACTTACGAATACGAATACTCTAGGTGTCAAATAAAACGCATGCGTTGAAAATTCAAAATTTTGATTTCTAAACACTCTAGTAAAATCTACCAAACCATGATAGAAAAAGTGATGAACTTTTACTAGGAAATGCTCATTAAAATGTATCGAAAGTCCAGGGCTTATCTTATTTTTAATAGTTTTGCTTATCAGAACCAAGCCATGGAAAGACTATTCTGGACAAAATAAAGGAAGTTTCAGATTATCACGAGATGAGGACAACACATTTGCTTAGTAAATTTGCTCGTTTGTATACAAGATATCAACTACTAGATAGAGCAAAGATATTTTGTTTTTCTGTCATTTTTATTAAAATTCATTTAAAACATGTGCATTTGCATTTCGCATTCGTACATAATAAATTTTGTACTTTTGTAAGCTTTCCTTTATCATTGCATTGGCATGTTTTTCTCGACGCTTTCAGCTCAAATTTTGGTCCAGACAGATTGCATGTTTAATTAAATTTGTGAGCAGACTGGCTTGGTTCATATATATTTCTCCCTAAACTTTCAGCCGCATTTCTCGACTGCTTACTTTCTGTCCATGGAGAATGAATGCAACATGTACTTTACAAACTTACGTGTGTACAAACGTACAAAGAGAAAAAATTGTCTTTACGTTTTAATGTGTAGGAGCTGTGCTAAAGTTAGTATCTCATGGCCAACATAAATACTTGTTTCTATCTTTTCTCGAATGAGCTGTAAATTCCTAATCATGATTCATGACAATAATAATACAAGTTTTAGCTCAGTGCATACAAACATTTTTCCAGGTATGTAAATGCATAAAATTCAGGCGAAAGAGCTTTGACCAGCATTATATTTGTTCTGCTCTGTCGGTTGGTAATCTTCTAGTGCAAAACGTTGCAACGATGGTCAATGTTCATGCTAATTTCATGGGCTAGACAGTCTCTATCGACATACATGATTCTGAAATTTATTTTTTACGTGTTATGCAAACTTTGTATATCTGCACGATTATTAGTGTGTAATGAACCCGAGAAATAGTAACTCCAGTTTTTCGAGTACAACCTGTTGATGTTGACTTCCCATCAAAACATGGAAGTGAGCACTACATCCCATGACAATGTATACACAGCACGTACATGTACATCGTATGACCTCACAATATCCAGTTTGATTAAATTGCAATGCACACGTTTGCTGTTTCAATCCACCAACTTTCCGCGATGAGCAGGCCAGCTCTATATAATCTTGCAAACGTAGCAAAGACTGGCCATAAAAGGAAAACAATGGAAATGTATAGTCATCAAAAAATCCAGTAGTGGATAGCGAGAGAGAGATAAAATCGCATAACCTGGACCAACATCTATGCATATCTGGTATAAATATTAGGTAGCACAATAATTTTCACAATGTACACAAGCAAACAGGGTGGCGATTGTAGAAAAATGATCTTCATTCATCGTTTTGTTTTTCACTTACAAAAATGAGGTATCAAACTCTATCCATCATTGCTTACCATATACATCAGCATAACATCATCATACGTAATAAGGCGTCAAAGACCAATTACCTTTAGCCATATAACCTACACACTTTGAGCAACAAGTACACAAAGCACATTACTTCGTATTGGTTTGTAGTATGCGGCAGTTTTTTTCTCCCTGCTAGTAAAAGAATGTTTCTCATGTCATTAGAATAGAATATTATCTAGCCATGCATGCCAACTTTTTCTCCATGTAAGCTCCTCCGACTGTTGCTTTTTGCTGCTTTCCACTTCCACACATGTTCAGAGTATTCTTTCATGTCATGTACTTGTACTACAGACACATTACTTCACTCACTGGGATGAAAATTTCTGTCATTTGTTGCTATTCTTAAGGCTTGAAGATCTTTCCCCATAATATGAGAACATAGCAGAAGGCATCCGATCCGGCCTTTTTGCCTTTACTTGAGAGAAAATTAGTTCAGCCAGCCAAGTCCTTTCGTAAATACACTTTTGCCTGTCTTCCTATACAGAAAAGTAAAGTGAGCAGTTCAGTTCCCTCCGTTCATTTTTTTCTCATAGACAAATCGGAAAGTCTGTAGAGAAAATGCTCGTATCCTCATACATCAGAATTCAGCCTCATCCCATCAGCAGCATCTCTAACCAAACCATATTAAGAGCATCGTATATTGCATACATGTGCTTGCTTACCTTACCTATACAAAAGAATACGCAAACGACAAGAGAGATTTTTTTACCTTTGCAAGTTTAATTTACGTACACCTACAGTGGGAGATATACATATCTCTCTATACACTACAATACGTCAAAAATTTTACAAAAGGTTTACACAAAACATCATCATACATAGCCTGTTTGTATAGCTCGTATATATTCTAAAGTACAACAACAGAAGCAACAACGTGCACAACTCAAAACTTCACATATCACGGTTGCATACTTAACAGTAATAATCGTACATCGCCCCCGTCCGGACGTGTGTTGATCATTGCGGTGTTGTTAAAAAACAATCATTCGTGTACTGTTTTGTTACGAGTGCCTTATGCATTTTCAACTGTCATATCATTTGATGACCAGAGACACAGCCTCCAGCAGCAATAGTGAACAAAGATTTTTTGGATTAAATGTGCTTATGAAAAAATAACGTAATAATTGAAAATTAGCTGACAATCTATACTTATGAATGTACATCAAAAAGCTTTTGTTGGTGTTCTGGAAAATCGCATAAAAAATTGCCAACTCCAGTTTTAACACCTATCAACTCATATACACATTAAGTTTCTTGGAAAAGGTGCAACAACCTCGATTTGGAATTAAGTTTAAATTGATTTTAAGAAATTGTCAAAAGCTTTCATGCCTTTTCGCAACGTTGTCTTCCATACAAAACGTATGTGTTCTTCTGGTGAATATTAAATTTAAAAGTAATAAAAAACGGTGGCCTACGATGTGCCTTTGATATAATAAAAGTGACTTTGCCAACTGTTTCTGGAATGTCGATGTGGAGTTCTCAATAAAACTGAACTGTGGTGTAGTTTTAAGTATTTTTGTAACCTCATTTTCGAAACAATAATCAAAGCTATATAGAATATCTATAAAGTGTGGTGTGTGGACCGAAAAAAAGATAAAAAGCCGAGTTGGTTTGCATCAGCAGATTCATATCACTTCCAACTATAGAAAGAGATTCACGTATCAGATACACTGGTTTATATTATATAGGTATACATTTCTCCACCAAAAAGTTGGGCCGCGCTGCCACTGCATGCTTCCTGTCAATTAGTGGGCCACTTCCTGTTCCAAATACTCTTTTAAAACAATAAAACAGTAGCATTCTGCTGAAATAGCTGAAAGCTAGAAAAAAAGCGTAAAGTGTGAAACTGATTGACCCCGTTCATCCAGTAAACTTTTCATTGACTAATTTTATACCAATCATTAATTTGAAAATTTGAACTTTTGGAGTGCTTATGCTTGGACTCTGCGACTGCACACGGTTTCGCAACGTCCACGCTGAACTATCGCATCTCAGACTGGACACGGTCCAGGAGTTCCAGTGCGTTAGGTCAATGACCTCATGTATGCCAGCATATGATAATTATAATGTAAATATGAAATGAGCAAATAAACCGCGCTTCCAGCACAAATTTAAAAAGAGGGAGCTCAGCAATAATATTGACAGTATATTTATTTTGTTACTCATAAAACAGTTCCAGACAAGTGAAAATACAACGGGACCTCCAGCAAGGCAATAAATTTTAACAGAAACATTTGGAAATCCAGTGGATGGAAATATTTTCGTTTCAAATTTCAACTTCACTCATCGACCAGGACAGCTTGTCGAAATTAAGGTAACTTGAGGAAATAATATTATTTTTTCTCATAATTCTCGTATCTGCTTGTTTCATGCCTTCTTTCATCCCTCCTGCCTGTCGCTCTTTCTTTCTCCACGCATCTCTAATCTATGCACAATAAGAGATCAACCAGTACATTTTCTTTTCCCCTCATCTTTTCTGTTCTGTCTTTCCCCTTTCATATTTCCATCTTCCCTCCTTGGGTTGCTCTTTTGCTTCTCTGGACCGGATGTTGTTTTTAAATTGAGCATCCATGTATGTGCCAGTAATAATCTTGGTATATCCGAAAAATTCATTTTGTGGAAGATGATCCGATAGGTATCCGGTATTGTTTTGGGTTAAGAATAAGAGCATACATGACTTAAACTAATTATCTTGTATGGATAAAAATAATAATCTGCTGAGTTGTCAAACTCTTTTAGAGTGTAGACAGGAAATAATATGGCTGTGCTGCAGCTCCTGTTTTTTAAATGTCCTTTATACATGTAGCAGCATTGCATGCACGCAAGGCCACAAAAAATGTGCTTGCTCGATATTTCCAGGCGTTGAATTCACTTGGGGTGGATTGAATATCTAAGCTATAGGCAATAATTTTCTTGAGGAAGCTTCACTTCGTCATCTGTCGTATGGAGTGTACGTTTATGGCATATTCATCCCACTCCATGATGCCCTATTCTTGTCTTTCGGATTTATCCATGAAGTTAAATGAAGGAAATGAAGTGGGGGAAGTGAAATGATATCGAGGAACCAGCTGGAACTTCTTGTCGTTTCACAGTACTCTTTCCTCCCTTCGTTTCTTGGTTAAAGTCTCATATTTCTTGAAGGGTCTAGGGAAGTAGAAAGACGGATGTGTGCTGGTGCAGTAAAAACGTGTTCCTTTGCAGGGAGATTCATTGAGAGGTTGTGGGATGTATGTTTGCCCGAAGCAATTCATATGGAATGATCGCTTATGGTTTTATCGTTACCAGCATTTTTTCTGGTTTTTTAAATGATGGGACTTGGTATTGGGGGAGATTAAGTCTTCTTTCATAACACGCACAACCTCCATTTGTCTTTCTTTTGTCCATGGTTTTTTTGTGCTGAAAGTTTTTGGAAGTTTTATTTCTATACCCAGACCAAACTTTACCATTCGCCACCCAACAACTTTTGAAAGGGTTCAGAAGTTTAGACTGAAATTGTCTGAGACTCAAAGTGTGTAGGAATTGATGCAGCATTTATATTCAGAGATATAATAAAGGAGAAGTTTTTCAGAGAAATGAATGGCTTTCGATTGAATGGGTAGTTTTGTCATGGCTTAATGTTTTGAAAGACGGAAAGGTGCAGACTGCAGACCTTAGCCGATCTTCAATTGTATGGGAGCTCGTGCAAATCATTATCAGATTATGTCATAGAAAAACCCAAGTCAGTAAGGATATTCAGTTTTTTGTGAGGTCAGTGAATTTCTCCGGAAACCGTTTAGACTGTTTAAGCACGTGAAATACGGAATGTTACATGTTTAAATTAAAAACATTTCACGCTGAAAACACCTGTTGCGTGCATAGGGTGGCGAGTGGCGTGTGTCATGAGCAAATTGGGCTTTAACAGCAAAATCCCGCTCATAATGTAAAAGTCGAGTCGATATAATGACTAAGGTCAATATTTAAATGCCGTTTAGAACACACACTATGTAAATTAAAGTGTTGTTCCAATTTTGCTAGTTCCTTGTCACTTGCTATTCTATTACCCATTACCACGACTACCACGAGTTTCATCGGCAATCGCATAGCAAAATCGTAACTTTAGTGAATCATCTTTGTCGTTTTAACTGCCTCAGGCATACTCTTTCGTGGATTTCCAAAGTATTCTGGACTTAATTTATCGTTTCTTGCGTAAAACGTATTGTGATGAAAGTACGTTGATATGCTCACATGCTGCAAAAGTTCATCAATCTTTTGATGATTTGAGGGCATGCATATGTAAACTTCTTAGAATACATTCATTAAACAAGTCGCTCCAAGTTTTGGCAGGAGAAGAGAGTTGTGCCTTTGCAGCCATTTAATTGCATTACACACATCCACTAAAAAATTATGCACCATTCGCCATTCTTATTTATTCCTTTCATACTTGCAATTCTACATCGCAGTTGCTGGTACATGCAAGCGCGCCTTGTAAAGGTTCTACTGAAAGGTGAATGGATCGAAAATATGGGAAAATCGAGTGGAGTGCGTATCCCTTCACACATTCATTCATAGTTGTAGTAGTATGACTAATAATAGAAAAGACAAACCATGTCATCATCTCCCACTACTACTGAAAGGGAGTTGGAGTACCTGCGTGCTTGGATTTGGGATTTGCCTCATGAAAAACTCAAACATGCATAAACTATTTATGATGTAATTCCCCTTTAGTGCTCAAAACTCTTGGAATTTGATTCGATTGTGCTGTACGTGCACAAATCCATGTATTCCATTTACTGTTCTTTTAAGTGTGGAAATGTGCCTATTGTGTATTGAGTAATTAAAAGCGAGTGCTAGACTTTATAGGTACACTCCATTCCATACTTTTTATGAGCCACAAGCCAAATGAGAATTAGCCTGCACAAATGGTTTCTTGACTTTGACATGGACAACATATAACTTTATTGATAAATTTGCTAATATCAGCATGACTTATCCACATTCAGGCTGTACGAAATAAGATTTTTTAATCTAGTGCACACATAAAATCTTATCATTGCGCTCCGTCGTCCGTAGCCAAACATTTGATGATTGATTTATTTCTGGCTGGCAGTAAAAGAAATTTTTCTGTTCCATTAATTTTATTGCACGTGCATTGTTTTTGTATCGAAATTATCTCCGATTAGTCATTAAAAGCGTCTGATTTTAGTGCTATGCTCCAAGAATGATCATTAATACAGCATGATTGGTATTAACAAAACTCCATGACTGATGATGATGATATAATATTATTAGCTCCATTCTCTTACATGACAAATCTGTACAGCATAAAACCGTATAATATGCCTATAATACCTCGTATATGCTCAGCATTAAAGGCCAATTCACCAGTTACGTGGTATTTTTGCGCAATTATGTTTTAAACCTCATTTGATAGTTTGCATTTCTGAAGAAACTCTCTGCCTTCATTTGACGGTTTATAAGAGTAAGTCCTTCAGTCCTACGCTCCATCAAAAAAGTCCTTCGAGTTCCATTATATTCCTTTTGCTATAACCAAAACAAAATAGTAAAAACAATGAATAACGGAGATGTTATTTTGATGATGCGTAGCACAAAGTGATATGTGACCTTGTATTTAAGACGAGCTTTAATGGCTTTTCGCAATAATATTTTGCGATGTTGATGATGTGACTGATTCCGCTAGAAAATAGTTTGCTGGCACAACGTATCTCTCTCTCTCTTTCGCTACAACTCAAGGTTATAATTCAATTGACAACTGACAATAGGAGGACTTTGCCAATAAAAATTTTCTCGAGAAATATAAAATACTAGAAGTACATTTGTATCTATGCTAAAGATTATGCAGTAAATGATTAAGATGATTATCACATTCGTCCGGTTTCCGTTCATGGAAATAAAGTGCATATTTCCTCCAAAATATGCAGAAAATTGAAGAATGTCATTCGTTTGGTAGCTATTTTTTTTATTTCATAGGACAAAATTTTCTGTATCCAGTAAAAATCCGGAATATAAATTAGAAATGAATTGACAAAGGGAAAAGTTGACATATTGCAAATTGTGACAAATATTTTTTGTATGTATTTGATAAACCCCAACGGTTCTGGTTCTGGTAAATGAACAGAAGGATGTAGATAGTAAAGATTTTTATGAGAGCTTTGTTAAGGGATCATGTTGATCAAAAGAGCATGAAAATCCTTGAGTAAAATGCAGTTAATGACACATGAGCAATTGTGCATGGACATGAGTTTTCGTATGGCCATGAGGATATAGGGCAATATTTGACAATGCTTTTGGTAGGTAAACACATAAGATGTTGAATGAATGGTAATGGTAGTGCAGTTTACAGCACGACTCCAAAAACAGCAGCTTTTCGGCAAAAGAGCATAGGTAATATTATTGAATGCGAGAGCCCTTTAAAAGCCTTCATTCTCCACTCCACTATCACCAGGTTTTTTAGGTTGCGAAATACCACCTTCCCTACACGTCAAATCAAACACTATAATGGATGGTTGTCGTTTCTATTGGCTGGCTGTTTTTGCTGCTACCTTCGAGCTGCGGAATCTACATAAGCATGAATGATGAATGGAGAACGTGTAATAATAAATAGATGTATGTGAATAAATGGTGTGTTTTTAAGATTTTGAAAAAGATGGATTGAATTGAAGCTGTAAATGCGTGCACGACATACCTTCACACGCCTAAGGGGTTCTATACTCCTCAAATTCCACTTCTCCGAGTCGTCCACCAAACAAGAACAGAACAGAGTCATTGCAAAATACTACCATTTAATTCGTAACGGAAAGTTTCTTTGATCCACTCTGCCTGCTCACATTCATGTTCTCCCAAATCATCCATAAAAAGAAGCTTAGAAGCTACAAGTGGTTGAAGTAGAACTCACGCAGCTATGTTTATTCAAATTCACCGTTATTCCTGTTGCTGAGGAAGATTTATTTCGGCGAAGGAACGTTTGTACATGTACACCACCAGGAGCAAACGAACCGAGCAGAGAAGTGCTGAAACCTCGGTGGATATAGTGCGCTGCGGTGCCGCTGCTATTTGGCAGTGCAATATATTTTAGAAAGCATGGAATGCATTAATGATGATAACAGCACGATGATTTTTTAAGGATAGGTAGTTTTAGTCAGTCTGAAAGATTCAAGTTGTTTTAAGTGCCACAGAATCTTTGTTATTTGCGTGGTGGTGGTGGAGGGAGGTTGGACTGACAGGATTGCAAAAATAATCTAGGTCTTCTCATTCAACCAGTACTTAAGACGTGCTTGATCATCTTTGTGCTACATTTAAGGATCTCACATGTTATGGAAGGAGTGGATCCTTGAGTGAAATACATTTGAGTAGAAGAAACTTACCAACGTGATATATAACTTTCGCACTTAACTATAGAGTAGGGTAGAGCGACGTAAAAAGCAGATCTGTGTATATGTAGATGTTACAAGCTGCAAGCAGGCTTTATAAAAAGATGCTTTTAAGCCAAAGTAGCATGATAATCATAAATTTAGCAAAAAAGGTTGATCATACAACAGTTACAAGTTACAAGCTGGCAGGTAACCTACATTTTGTCGTCGTGACGTGGTAAAGGATAGCCAGCCCATGCCATACGCTGCTTGCTGCCTCCACCGCACTTATTCGGCATAATATGAATCTATCGAACCCTTCGTGTACTTTTCAACATTTCTGCTCCCATCAGGTGTTTTATCGTCGTGGGATCTTAAGTGTGATGAATTATTGCCAGTAATGTCGATATCCATGATGTGAGGGGAGCGAGTATACGCAAGCAAGAGATACCCTTTCGTTCCAACACAAATACAGCCTTATAGAGTATTCTTGAAATCCTAATCAGCGATTTTGGCAGACAAGCAGACACACTTCATATTTTGTATATTATGATCATTATCACACGGCAACTTAAAGGTAGTTTTGGCTGTCGGAATGTTATGCTCACTAATTCAGAGATGCTATTATTATGAGCTTTAAGAGGGGGGTTGTAACTGGCTCTTTAGATAAAAAAAAATCTGAAGTAGTCCAACAGAAGAAAGCATAAGATTGCAAATGCATGGCATATGGCTCCATTTGCATAGAAAACATGCTTTGAATCACAGGCACCTGTTCTTTCCTTCTTAATGACGTCCTTTTGAAAGTTGTAAAGTAGGAGAGAAGAAATTTGATAGATTTGTCCAAACGAAACTGTGTGTATATTGGTTTATGGTAGTAGTGGTTGCTGGTAAATGTTTTGGATGGAATTGTCATGCATTCATGCACATTTTTTTTTGCATTGTGTGGCATGACCAGCAAAACCAGAATCAGCACTCAACATACATTTTTCAACATGTGGCCATGCATTGCAAGCGTAATTATATAGGTATTTACTTTTTACGTATTTACAAAACTTTAACATAAACGTGAAAGAACCAGCATTTTTACACGACACAAAAACCAGGTGGATGTACTCTTTTCTTGTGTATGAAAAATCTGCGTGAATAATGTTTGTATGTAATGTAGGTATGCAGAAATCAAGTTTTCTTTTTTCAAGACCTGCAAAATAAATAAAAAATGCCTGCTTGTCTGTTTAAAAAATACCAACAAAGTATGCAATGGAAGAGCAAAGAAGATTATAAAAGTACCGTAATCTTTTTTCTATGGAGGATTCTCTCCTGTAAGAGAGACGTACTGAATCCGTAATGTTTTCTTTTTTTCTAACCCTTAATTTTTTCATGACTTCGTTTCATATTCAGTCATAGCCATCATGCACTCCATATTCTGATGGTACTTGTATCAAAGAAGTGCGGTGATGATGATGATGATGATGTTCACGTCATCATCGTGGTACGCATACCCAAGTCGGTAGAACTTTTTTTTTTTTTACAAAATTTGCTAAGGGGATCATCATCCTCATCAGTATCGCCATGATTAGAGTAGAGGTACTTGTCTGTCGTACGTACGTAGCACACATGAGTCGTAATGCTGAGTTATTGCACCACTGTTGAATCTGCGAAACCCTTTCTTTCCATCATGATCACAATTTCTTCTCTTTTGAATGCCTCTGTTGTTGCTGTCCGTTCATCCATCCATGAACAATCCTTTAACAGAATGCGAGAGTACGTGTATCCGTGTATTTATATTGAGTCAATGTAATTCTTTTTTAAAGTATACCACATCATCAACATCATCATCATCTAAACCCTTTATTTCTGCTGGCCTGTCTGCTAGGCCAGTTTTTTTCTTGAGGTGATAGTCATTCATCTTGTGTGCCTTGTACTCAACACTTCTGCTACGTCATGATTATCGGGAAGGCTATTATAACGCCTTATGTACAATTCAGACAAACTGACGATTTTGCATTGAATTCGAAACACTAGAGAGCATTCCTTTTCCTTTAAAAAAGCTCGCAGTTCAGACAAATCCATTTTGCTTGCTTTTCTGTGGCCAGTATATATACAGCCTATTTGTGTGCTTGAGAGAATTCCATTTAGAAAAAGTAACGAAGTAAGGCTAGGTTTTTTTCTGAAGGAGAGAAACGAGAACACGAATTTCTATTCTCCATTGTTTTTGGCAAATGACTTCGTCGTTGATGTTGATGTCAGCTTATACATAAATATTTTTTTGAATTTTGAAGCTGCATGAATTTGGTATGTTATGTGTACTGCATGTCCCGTATAGTACTACTTGACTACATCATCTTCGCCTGTGCGTGATTTATGCGGAGGCGGTGTGTAAAGCCTAGTAGAATCGTGGATAAGTGCCTAAACGTGTTTTACTTTGTTCTTGGTATATTTAAGGAGAATCACTCGGCTTATCATTTATCATGCTTTTAGTACTTGAGGCATGTAGCGAAATATTGTTACTTGAAACCGCAAGAGGAAAGAACGATTAAAGTTTCAAAATTTTGGAGAACTGTAAATAGTCAAAAGAAAATGGATTTTCTCTCAACCTAAGTTTATATTTGTTGTTTCCTTGCTTCTTTCTTTAAAAAGTACAACAATATGGCTGTCAGAAATCAGAATGACAAACAAGTATCACGTTGCGAACAAAAGTAATGAGAACTTGAATGATTTCAACTTCCGTAGCGGCAACATATTCCATGATTTTTGCTTGACCAACAAAGAGCTGTCTATAGCTGTTTTGTGAAAGGATTTTATGTCATCAAAGTTTCAGTCTCATTGTTTAGTTATTTGCATTGCGCAAAACATAAAGCAAGGCACGATGGAAAGTGGCTAACGTTATATTCGCAGTGCACTGCTGATGCATTAACTTAAAAAGAACTCCGGGGCTTCTTAAAAGAATGTTCTGCAAAATTGGATGCAACACTAGCAAGATCATGTAAAAAAAAAGAGAAATCTCGTGAAATATATTTATTGCAATCAAGCAAGCTGAAACAGCAATATAACTTGACAAGCATCACATTCAACATTATTATTATCATCGTGCCAATTGCCAGAGCTAAAGAACTCGAAAGCACGTTTTCTTCTTACAAGAAAGAGCAAAGGAGCTACATAGCAGCTCAAATGGATTTCATGTGCAGTCATCATCATCATGAGCATCCTCATCATGGAGTGTAGAATGGAGAGTTTGGTTGCATGCATGAGAAACTTGGTAAGAAGGAGAACAGGACAAGACGATGTGTACTTTTGAGG
>JAQIXX010001856.1:0-29251 GCA_034700605.1 Willowsia nigromaculata | reverse complement strand
ATCGTTTGATGCTTGCATATTTTTCAAATTTTGTCCTATTTTGAGCATATTTGTCCTATGTCCTAGGACATGCATATATTAGAAATTTTGTATATATTTGTTTATATTTTATCATTTTTCTTACATTTTAGGACATTTTTGTCATAATTTTACATATTTTTATACCAAAAGTAGGACATATTTTACCAGGATTTTTTCATCTTTAGAGATTAATGTATATTGCTTTTTGTCCTATTTTGCTGATTTTTCATGCAAATAGCGGAAAAATTGGGGGAAATTTGTCCTATTTCATGTCCTATTTTGTAGATTTTTTGTGCATATTTGCAGGCATATTTTTTCAGATTTCGTGCATATTTCGTCGTTCTCTGATGATAAGAATGTATGGATAAGTTGTTAGTAAGCTAATTAATGAAATACCTTCGCAGGAACCATAGAAACACAGCAAAGTAAATAATGCGCTAGCCATTTATTATAAATAATTTGCATTTGTACCGATTTTTTTCCTCTGTACATTTCATGCCTCATAAACTGACTGCACTTATTGATTCGTTTCATAAGCAAGTATTACAAGTATAAACAAATACTGCAGGTTGCGTTTGTGTTCTTTCACTTCACTTTATAGGCTAGATATGATTATTTTAATTGGTAGTTAACACGCAAACTTACATGCTTACTTGTTATGGTTCACAGCTTCTCATATTGGCGTCATAAGCTTTGCGGCTAGTGTCCCTTTCGTTTTCTAAAAATCTTGACAAGATTTTTCACAAAACTGATAAGATTTGTTATAAAAAATTACGATGGAAAAATGTCAAGTTTCAGTTGTGTTGCATGCGACAGCTTTTAAATAAAGCTTCAAAAATGCGACGGCGTACGTACACATCCTTTATCATCTCCTTATTTTTTATTAAGTGCCAAGTGTAAACTGGTACTTTTGGAGAATGATGGTGGGGGGTGGACAAATGTCTGTCTGTCTGTCTGTCACCACGATAACTATCAAACGAAAACAAATCTTTTAATTCTGATTTTTGCAATGGATTACAGATGACCTAAGCTTGGATAAGTTCGAAGATGGGCACTAACGGCCACCGGAAACCGTTAGAAACCGTTATAAAGGTCATTTTTTAAAATGTAAACATATGTCATGTGGGGGTTCATTCGAACGCATTTTTAATGCTGATTATTTTTCACATAAGGATTTTTCAAAATTTGTAACGGTTTGACCGTTATAACGGTTTTTTCACAATTTTGACTCTCCTGACTAAACGCGTGTAGATTTTTTGATTCTGATTTTTGCAATGGAACATTGATCATCTAAGCTAAGATGAGTTTGAAAATGGACATTAACGATTAACGGCAACCGTTAAAAACCGTTATAACGACCAAATTTTGCTGAATGAACATAGGACATGTATGTATTCATTCGAAAGCTATTAATGACTAGAACATTTTCCTAAATTTGATTTTTATATAGGATATGTCCTCTGGTGGAAATGGACAAATATGTTCAAAAATTCTCAAATATTGGCGTCTAATGTGTTCAAATATAATCATTTTAATTCCCGGCGAAGCCGGGGCGTTAAATTTTGATCAATTACTCACACTGGCACTTTTTTTTATCAGGTTACCTGATTTATTTTCAACTTTGATTGATAGAGTCTCCCACCATCCGTCGGCGTTTAGACGAAAATCTTTTTTCAAGTTGATCGATTGATCAAAATCTTTCATAATGAACTCATCTCCTTGGAGACCCTTTTTTGAATAAAGTTTTCCGCATGTCCTATCTGGTACAAGAGTCTGGCTATTCGTTATTTTCCAGAAGATATGAAGCAAAAAGGTGAGTAGGAGCCGGTGTGTGTCCTTGCGTATAAACCTATGTGGGAGCATGACTTTTGAACGGAAGAAATAAAATGGTCTTAAATAAAAATAAATTCAAACAATATGTATCTTTCCTTCGAAAATAGTACAATGATATCTTAATGTGAAAATTTTTAGCGTATAGCCATGCACTTGAAATGATAATTACACTTTTTAGTTAATTCTCGCACACACTAAATTATTCTGATACCGTTCTTATTTGGTTGCTGTTTGCTTTCAAACCACTGACAAAATATTTATTGTAAAATTTTCCATAACTCAATTTGTATCATTTTTAGACCGAGAGGTATTAAAAATGCACTTTGCCTACTGAAGGGTTTTGGATCTCTTACAAGGTCACTACTACTCATCAGTATTTTTGTACGAATTGAAAGGGATGCTAATTGAATGGGGTACAGAGGTAATCAGACTGTCTTAAGACTCGTCTCGTTTGGCAATTGTGAAAGGAGGATTTTGTGACACACCGTTTCCAGTCAAGAAGAGACGGTTTAATTTACAAAACACTGAAGAGTTCTTATCATTTATTCAAACACCCTTTAATTAAATCATTTGACAATAATTAAGGCAGGAAACAAGCAATGTCTATCATATGTGACGGATATGGCTGATAACAGCGAAAAAAGCGTATGAGTTGGCGTTGGAAGAGATAAGGTCATAATAAAGAATCCAAACTATTATCCAGAGTCAAACATATTTTTAATGTGGATAGGTTTGGGATGATACGGAGACAAGGGAAGTATACAGGATAATCATATGGTCTCATTATTATGCCATTGATTTCATTGAAAATCTTATTTTTCAATGTCCAAAAGTATCACATGTTAAAATAAATTTAGTTGTTATCGATTCATTACTATTTTTGGCTTAGTTTGACTGGAATTGGTGCACACCAGCTCAGCTTATGAAGTCGTCATTGCTATAATCCGCTCATGAAGAGCGCATACTATTACATGTTTACATACTGATGAAATTATTTTACAGAAATTTATCACTGGATTGCAAAGCTAAACCATGACTACATATTTATATTTAACAATTGGCAAAAACCTTGGCTTTCGTGGAATAATTGTGTTGCTTGCATTTTGCTCTCTTATATAATATTATGTTTTTTAATGACAAATATATAAGAAAATCAGGGTTTGTAAGTAATTCTGGATCATAAAAGCCACCAAACCGAATCTGGTTTACATATAACCAATTTGTATGAGTCGTAAAAATAAGCTGTGGCGTGATGAAAGATAAAAAGAAGAATGTCTCTTATATCCCATCCCTTCATTCTCTATTACCATTGCAAATATCTTTCACAATAGCACGTATATCCAATATCTCACACTTGCATGTGAATAAGTTATATGTATCTATGTATCCATTTATCCACACATTAAACGTTGATAATCCTTGTGCGTTCTTAATCATGTTCTTTCTTCCCAGTTAAACCATATAATCTCTATGCCAATTTATGCTCACACTCACACAAATCAAGTAATTGTCGTAATCCTGTAATTAACGATATGGTGTTGGCTGTTATTCCAGGATTTTTCCATATTATACAGCTCAGCAAGAAATATTATGATTTAACAAGAGACAAGTGAAAATGAAATACAAACTATAACCATACCGTTGATATGGGATGAATCCCTTCATTTGCGTGGCAGACATGCATGCATTTAATTTTTATCTCTATCATGTTGCTAGTTTTGTGTAAAGAAAGCAAGCAGCACAAAATCATATTATGATGACCAGATGGATTTAGCTTCTACTGCTCGTGTCAATTACAGATTATGTAACCTCACGTATCACGAAATCATTTTCCAGCAAAAATGTGTTTGGTTTCATTCTCTCTGACTTTATATACGTGCAAGCTTATGCAATACACCCATTGAATTATTTGCAAATACAACATTTTAAAACATTTTTTTGAATATTTAGTATAATAGCAAAAATTTGTTCGTGCCGATAAGTTTTTTTCGTAGAAATACTATCTTAGGAGTAATGCACAATTATGCAATAAAAATATTATGACAAAAAAAAAAGAAATAAAATCTTTAACATTTGCAAAAATTAGTATCTCCAGAAGTCGTTAAAACAGCAATTATATCTTTTATTTTGTAGACGACGACAAAATACCAAAATTGTACGTGTACAGGCCTTTATTTTTACACATGAGAATTCCAACATAAAATGTACCTCTGAACATGCCTCAGCTAAATTAAGTTTGCACACAAATCAAAATACCAAAGGCATCAAACAGTGCAAACTATTTTATTCTCAATGAAAATTTAGGCATACCCGAATCGCTTATTTTAACTTGTAATTATATCTAGTAGGATATTAGGTATGGAATGTTGTGTCTAGGAATTATCTTCCTTTTGCAATGTAGCCCATTTTCTTTCAGTTTGCCATTCACATAAAACCAAATGTTTCATTTCAGTAGAAAATCCATGTCTCTTTTGGTTATGGCATTACTTGCACTTTTCATTTTGTCTGTAAAAATCAGCTAATATGCACATACCCTTTATTTATGATATATATTCCTCACACGATTAGCACTTCAGCTTGCTGATTAAATAATACCAGATGTTAATGTAAGCACAAAACACAAGAAAATTGCCATGCGTTGCTATGCCCTAGCATAACATTACTACAATAATTGAAGGGGAGACCAACCCAGTAGCAAAAAATGTTTTTAATTTGGTTCGGTTTGCTCAACACACTTTCCACTAGCTTGCCGCCGCCGTTTTTCTTTTTTTTATTTGAACTTTTAGTCTCGTCATATTACTTTTAATAAAGCTGAATATATTTTTGATATTTAATTATTCATCTACTACCCAACATAACTGCAGTTTTTAGTGATTAGTACACAATTTAAATTTTACTACACCACAATGGAAAATTTTACTAAGCCGCCGCAAGCCAAGTCAGCTTTGACTGACGTGAACAAAACTGAATGTGAAAGTTCCCAAAATGTGTCAAGTGAGGGCAGCGGCTGTGAAAAGAGTAGCAAATGTTCGTTGGAATTGCTAAATGCTCATCGAATTCGAATTAAAAATGACGCCTTGAATCAACGGAAAGAAATGAAAGCAACACTTCAAAATAGACTATTACAGTACAAAACAGAGATAGAGAATGGACTAGGAAATGAGCAATATACGTAGGTATTTTCATAAGTAATGATCGGACTTTGATTCCGCATATCTCAAAAACTACTTGCTCGATTTGGTTGATCTACATATAACAGGATAGCTTAGAAAACGGGCTTTTTGATGACGTATTGACATTAGCAGTTGAAATTTGCTGTAACGGGTACCGGGCCTTAGTACCAAAGTGGTATATTTTCAGATTTTTCATTTCGTCGTTTTCGTTCGAGCGAGTTAAACTTTCTCCCACGCATGCATTTCTTTAATTTTGGAAACAAAAAGTGATTGGGTAAAGCAATGTTGACGTTGTGGAGAAGGTAAAAAGGTTCATCTACTCAGATGTCATATAGCTTGGTCTTGGAAACCATCCAAATGCGGCAGGATGTATTGTCATACATTTGAAAAACTCAGTCACCCCATATCTCATGACCACGTTCCTTGACGTAAGCTACATTTAGTTTCCATATTTTAACGAAATAGTCTTGTCCGGCGAATTTAGCACCCTAATATTAAAAGTCCGCTGATAAAACTCCATTCCTATCCTGGAAAACAAGCTCTGTATTCTTGCCGGTGCAAAACTTTTCGTGTACTCTTCCGTAAAGCTGGCTGTGCGCCAGCCTAAAACCACTGTGACGATTATTTCTTTGACCCAGACTCATTATGATAGAGCTATGCTTCATACCTAGTCACACGTTTCCCCAACAATATTGTTTTAGTCCATTGAAAAGATATTGAAGTTTTCCCAGATTACTTGCATTCTGAATTTCATATGAAAGTGCAACTGCATGGCTTGGATATCAAGGCCCTGTATTCGTTACAGCAAATTTCAACTGCTAAAGTCAATACGTCATCAAAAAGCCCGTTTTCTAAGCTATCCTGTGATATGTAGATCAACTAAATCGAGCAAGTAGTTTTTGAGATATGCGGTATCAAAGTCCGATCATTACTTATGAAAATACCTTCGTATGAACAATTTAAAAACTTTGCTAATAGACTTAAATGTTAAAATAAAATTATTATTTTTAAATGTACGGCAGAGCTCTGATAGATCTTCCTCAGATGCATGAAAACTTTATAAATAGACATATTATACCATTTAGTGTTTGTTTTACGTTGAAAAAAGTAATATTAATGAGCATACGTTAGGAAAATTCGTTGACAATGCAATCGCAGAACCTATAGTAGCTGACCTAGTCATATTTTTGGCAGTCAAGATTCAGCAGCAATCCTTAGGGAGCACACATTTATCTTCTTATCTGGGTGCATTTCTCATATAAGACCTAAATTTTTTAAAAGTTGCACATTCCTGTCCACATATGCAACAAATATTTGATTTTTCATTTACATGTGTTTTGATGTGGGTAAGAAGGTTTCCAAGTTTATGAAAATCGTTTCCACAAAAGATACAGTTATGACGTTTAGGTTCATTTCTTGACAAGTGGATGACGGAATGGGCCATAAATTCATATTTGGTTAAAAACCGCATGTTACATATTTCGCATGCATAAGGCTTTTCCAAAGTATGGTACCGAATAATGTGACGATTCTTGTCGGATGTGGATGTAAATTCACTGTTACAAAACTCACAGAAAACTCGTGACCCTCCAATATGGACCCGAAGATGAGTATTGTAGCCAACGTACATTTGGAAAGTATTTTCGCAAGGTATACAAGTGAGAACTGGTTGCTAAATTGACGCTTGATGATTTCTTAAATGCTGTTGGTAAACCTAATCTGTCTCTGTATTCTAGAGGGCACTGTGGACAAGAAAACCACTTAAGTTCCATATGTGTTTTGCTGTGTGACCTGAAGCCTCCACTTTGTTTAAACGATGCTGAATAAACTGAGCACTTATAAAGTTTTCCCTCCAAACTCATAGTGTAAACTCTCATGTGTGTTTTGCAATCCCTTTCTCTGAGAAACCTCTTACCACAAACATAGCACTTGTGATTCTTTTGGTCAGAATGGACCTTCATATAAGTTTTTAGTGTGCTTTTAGTTACGAATGATTTGCTGCAGATGCTGCATTTGTATTGAAGTTCTCCCTTGTGCAATTTTATGTGAGCCCTGAAAGTCTTCTTGCAAGAAGGAGTTTTGTTGCATATTTGGCATATGGATATAGAATTCCTTCGTGAATTGCTTTTATATACAACTTCATGCCCCATTTTGTCACAAAGACTTTTTCACAACTGTTACAGCTAAATGTCATTCTGGACTCCATCCTAGTGATTGAAGAAAAAAGAAGTTTAAAAAATTTGGACTTTAATTGAATCCTTCAAAAAACACATTTCATATTTAAGAGCGAGCTTTGAAGTTTAAAGGAGTAAAAAAGAGCTTTAAGCAATAAACTATAAACTAAAAGAAAATATTGTACCATATTTACCCTGGAAATATGTGTCCAGATTTGAAAATTCCACTACCAAAATATTTTTCAGGTCCACGAAGTCCCTGCTGTAGCTCGCGTTAAGTCGCTGACTAAACTACTAAAGAGGTGCTGCAAGATTAACATGAAAGCAGAAGTTACCCATTTAACTATATACCTGTAATCCGTGTGTGTGTGTGTGGCTTACAATTTTTGTATGGTTTTTTGGATGGACTCATAGATTGCTGGTTAGTAAAAAGCGTTTAAGGTACTTGGGTTTTTGTGTTTGTAGAGTAAATATCACGGTATCAGTTATCAACTGTCTTTTAGAAACCTTTATGTTATGTATACAAGAAACGACAAAATCCAGTTTTCTCAGAATCCGAATGAAAAAAAATTGTAGAATATTTAAGCTTATGAGCTTACAATGCCCGAAGAGCCTTCAATATGACATATTGTTAGAGACATCAACAGTTGCATACCATTAGTTGCAATGAGCAAGTGTGTAAAAATGCCAGCAAGGTACTGCAAACCTTTTATGTTCTGATTCAGCAAACAAGTGGGCAGTGCACACTGGGCACGTAGACCTTACAGCTTACACTAAAAATACACAACGGCCATGCTAAAGTTAGGAGTACTACCACTCAGAAGCCTTCATGCCTAAAAGGATTTTCAATATGATTTTAACACTGAAGGTACGAAGGTTTCCCAACAAATAACTGCCTACGCTGAATGGTCTTCATCCAAAAAAAAACACTACATTTGTGACCTTCAAGAAGCATTTACATGCTAAAACATTCTACAGACAGAATTTCTACGGCAGCTACTTTTTCAAGAAGCCAGCCATCTGTAAATTCAACAAAAAATCGCAATCAGCCCAAAAATTTTGCCTGAATTTGCTTGTTATGTCAAAATATATGGTGGGAGTTTTATATAAATCGGATAAAATCAGTAAACAACACTGCTAAACTTATGCATAGTCCAAAATTAAGTTCACTTATAGTAAAAACCGACAAATATTTAGAGTTTTTAATACCTGAAGTTGAGGTAAAATTTTAAAATCTATAGCCAACTTTCCTGTTTTAATTTTGTTATTGGGCACTTCATCGATATGCTATAATATCGAACTCTCCTTTAATTAGGAATGGAGTCCAAAGCAGTTGTCAAGTGCGGCCGTTGTGAACAAACCTTCAAGTCAAAAGGAGGAAGAAACAGTCACGTGAGACTAATTCACGATGGAATCCGCCACACCTGTCAACTGTGTAACAAGACCTTTTGTTCCAAATGGAATTTAAACAGTCATATCAAAATGCATACACGACAATCCGACCACAAATGCACAGTCTGTAACAAGTCGATTGCAAGCAAAGGAAACCTAACACAGCACATGAGAATTCATTCTGATCAAAAGGAACACAAATGTTCTCTCTGTGACAAGATGTTTCACCAAAAATCTAGCCTAAACACACACATGAGAACTCATACCGGCGAAAAACCGTACAAGTGCGAAACATGTGCAAAATGTTTTGGAGCTAACGGAGATCTGAAAAAGCACACTCGCATTCATTCTGGAGAAAGGCTTCACAAGTGCTCAGTTTGTTCCAAAGCCTTCACGGAACGAGTGACTTTGAAGAGACATCAGCAAACACATGTTAACACAGTGTATTCCTGTCCAGAGTGTCCCCGCAAATACAGAAACATCCGAAGTTTTTCAAAGCATTCAAAGACACACCAGGCACCAGCGGCAATTTCCATTCCAGCTTTCCACTGCATATTCTGTGAAAAACCGTATCAAGTCTACGGCAGTTATTCAGACATCTGAAAGATCATGTGGGAGAGACAAAGGAGTTTTGCGAATTGTGCGACAGAGAGTTTCTTACTTCGTATGAGAAATATCTTCACATCAGAAGACAACATACATTGGAAAGGCCGCACGAGTGCGAAATATGTGGAAAACGATTTGTTATTAAAAATAACCTCGACCACCATTCCTTAACTCATTTGCCGGCAAGTCAGCCTAAACGTTACAGTTGTATCTTTTGTGGGAAGGACTTTCATTTTAATGTTAGACTTTCCAATCATCTTAAAGGTCACATTGGGGAAAGGACCAATAATTGTAATATTTGAGTTTGAGTTTACCATCTTAAAAATATACATAAACTCCTAAACGTAGAGTGAAAGAAATTTGAAAGGCAAAGGGCAAGCTTCTTCTACTCATGATTTTTATGTTACTGATGTTGTTTATATTTGTTTCTGTAATGTAAAGATTATTTGGTAACTTCTTGTTTATTTAATTTATTATTGCATTTCATAGTGACGTAGTCAAAATATCAAGCAATTTGTTTCGAAATAAGAAGTCAACAAGATAAGCATGAATCAAGTACAATTTTTGCTCATTGGCCAACCAATCCAATATACGAAAGTAAATACTCAATTTTCCATACACATTTTGTTGATGCAATTCACTTTAATTGATTTTCTTAATTTATTTGTTTAGAACGTAAAGTAGTAAAACGATTATGTCATGATAAATATATTTCGATTGAAGTATTGTGAATTAATATTTTCGAGATATGTCTTTTTCTTCCTTTTAAATCTTTTCGATGAGTATTACAACCTTTTTGAATCCATCTTCGTTAACAATCTTTATTGTTATTTTTTGAATGGTTTTGATTCATTTGCGGGAATTTCGATATCACTGATCTAATGGCTTTCTCGGAGTAAATTGTAAGCCGACTTAAAGATCAGAAGGTTGATTAATACACCTATTTGACATAAATATCTGCCATATATTTGTTTTTTCTCATTTGTTTACAAGCTAATTGAACTTGTGGGTGCCTTTACGGTGCAGCCAATCATTTAATGCATATTTTATACGTATAGAAAGTTGTTTATTAGATATACACATTTTTGTAAGTGTACACCAAGTAGTAATAAATAAACCATGCAAAAACTCCGTGGGTCTTGTGTTTTCTTTATGCATTGACAAAATTGGTGAGTTAATGCAAACTTCTAATAAAACGTTGTGAATATTAAAATATATTTCATCTCCAGAGAGAGTCTTTGAATTTGTTTTCTACTTTCCTCTTGTTACGCTGCATTTCACATGCTGAATGGATTAAATTAGCTTGTGAGGACGCCAACGTTTTCACAGAACACAGATTATATTTTGAACCACTTCTGGGAACTCCAAACTAAGCGTGAGTTTTTAAGGGTTTGGATAGAACTGGGACTGCTCCAGTTTCCCAAATTGGTCCACACAGTTGCTATAAAATAAAGAGGAATAGTGTGGATGTCATAATGCCTTATTTCAATGTACCTCCCTTTCTTCACTTGATCTATATATTACTGTGCCAAAATTGAATTTCACTGGAAACTGAAATGAAGACAGGGTGACACATGAAATTTTGGAATTGTCTGAGTGTAGATGATTCCTTTAAATTCGTTTCCTTTAGAAGTCGCCTTTCGATAATTACATTTAGATTACAATTACAAACCCTTTTAGAAACATAAATCAGCATACTCTATTTATTTGCATATCTCAACCTCAAGCCTTCCAATAAAGGTTTACTATCACAATTCATAAATAGTATTTATAAATCCTTTTGTGCAATAGTGATTGGCTTTTCAAAAAACATAACTTATAAAACTAAGCACTCACAAAATGAGAAATAGTCTCCCTTGTTTCTCAAGTACAATAGACTGCACAAATGTTGGTAATACTTAAGCGGCTTATTCAATGAAGTTTCATTAAGGACAAGTGTGTTTTCCATGCGATTTTGCTTTCTAATATGAATTAGATTAATTGCACAAACGTTTTTATTACAAAATCCGTATCTTTTGTGTATCTTACAAAATATTAGAATATAAATCCTATTCATTCAGTTTTACTATTACATCTGGTTATACCTTCTTTCAAATAACTAGTAATATATTATAATTTAAAAACAGATACTGTAGTTGCAACAAACGTTTTACATAACTTAAGCTAAAACCGAAAGAATAAATACAAATTGTAGACAAATCATTTAGTAAATTTTGGAAATAGGTTGGGTTGCAAGATTAAAACTAGTATAGTTTGCAACCTTATAAATGTAAACTTTGGTAGTCAACTTCATTTGTCATACCCAAATCAAACCGACAAGTGAACATAGGTAAGTACATAAATTTAAAAAGATGTGAATATTACGGTTTAATACTAAAAAATTATATTTGCACTTATAAGATTATACAAATTGAAAATAAATGGGCTGAATGTTTAAATTCTACTCTAAACAACAATTGTTTCCTTTGTCAAATATATTTTACGTAATTTAAAATAGTTATCAGAAGTTGAATATCATAATTTGTCAGTGTCCCCAAGGATATTCGTTGCAGATACGATTCCAGTCCACCTGTAATAGAAAGATAGTTATTTGCTCTTATGCCGTAATATATACATATACGTATAAAGACATATTTCTTTTTTTACAGTACCTTTGGATAACTATCCATGCGTAAATGACGAAGCTTAGGCAAAAGCTGAATACCATAAACTGCTGCACAGTAATCCAATCTACACTGATTACTACTCTCCCAATGAAGTGATTTCAAATCTGCAAATATTAAAAAACGTTATATAAAGGAATCAGTAAAAGTATAAGACAATTACCTAATAGAAGCAATGAAAACCAAATATGTTTTAAAACCTTTAAGACAAGTAATGTTGGCCCTAGGGACTGTGATTGGTCTCCATGATCCTGCATCTCCCTTTCTATTCATTCGTTTTACATCTTTCTTACCCAATTCGGAAATGCCGGTGTCATCTATTTCACTCTTTGAGATTTCAGAAATTTCAAATCCTGCCAAACCTCACAAATTACACTAAAATGTTCGTTTCAAATACCAGATACGTTTATGCTGGTCACATTTGGAACTCGTCTCGAAAGACGAGGCAAGCCTTCAACATTATAATAAGTGTTTACGTGAAGTTCAAGTTCTTGACAACTTTGAAGAGACCAATCGTCGTTATCAAAGTCATCTTCTTCAAATGCCATTGTAATGATCCAAAACGCAAGTTTCTTTAAGTTGGGAACAGATTGTAAAAACTTCAGAGAACGGATTGATGTGTTTGAAATCTCAAGTTGTTCCAGCTTTTCAAAAAATGCGTTTTCCAGAAGTGGCAAAACAGCCACTGGTAGAACTCTTGGGTCGTCGCGAATAACTAACAATAAGGTCTTGAGTTTGAGCGCTCATTCATTTTGAGCGCTCACGGTTCTTTTGAGTATGCCTATGTGGTTGGATGATGAAGTCCCTATGACTCCAAAGGTCGTCTTAAAGCCTCTGTCTTAAAGCGAAACAATTCGTAGGGGCTCGTCAATAAAATCAAGATAAACAGCAAGAATTTTGAATTTCCAGCATTAATCATTATGCATTCGTTCGAGTGTTAGTGAGCGGAAGAGCCGGTCATCACTGTAATATCTCGAGTAGAGTGATTTTATGTCAAGATCCTTGAAGTTTATATCAATTTGGTCATCAGATAATTAATCTTTGATAATCGAAACGGAATACGAAAAAAGACTCAAGACTTATTGTAAAAGTATTGAAAATACAGGACGTTGTTTACCTCAAGTGCTGGAAAGTGAAATATAATATCCATCCAAGGTTCGACGAAAAATGTGCAAATGCCTTGCTTCAAACATTTGAAGTTCCTGTTTTGTGGATATTTCGTGCTCCGTACTCCGTAGGCTCTACAAAATTAACGTAGAATTCAATATCCTCCAAATGCAGTTTCTCCAAATTCGGAAAGCACTGGAATATTGCAATCTTGAAGTCTCTAGCAGATGAGTATTTGAGATGGCTGCAATGCAACGTTTTGATGCGACTCCCACAACATTGCCAAAATTCTGCTGGAATATTGTATGTTGTTGCAAGCGTGGACTTGATGGTATAGTTGCTAACAAATGGTTTTAAGGTTACTCAAGTACCTTAAGGAGGTGTGAAATGTGAAATCTTATGTCACCTTATATTCCCTAGAGGCCCATAAGTTGGACATGCCAAGCGTGCAAGCATGCCCTGTGTATCTGGTACAAGAAACATGGAGTCTATAGTTAGCAGTACTTCCCATGCTTTTTACTTCGCCACAAAGTATGTACACGGCTTGAGAGACTAACTCAAAGTGCATTTTATACATTCAAAGCAACCTCCTGTTGCTTGTATCTTATTTCCCTTAAAATATCAAGTCATTTTTTATTACTTTTGCCATTGGTAAAAGCATTATTTAGCCACCAGTTCGTACATTTAATTCCAACTTTAAGATTTTCAAGAAAGCATTTCTAAACAATGCGAGAAAAATAGGTCTTCTGGCCTTGAGAAATAATATATAGACGCATGAAAATATGCTCAAAGATGCAAATTCCTACAAGTGATTTTTAGTATCCGCCATGCATGCATTCATAGTGTGTGGTTCTCAGAAGTAATGCAAGAAATTTTTTAAGGAAAAACGTGCCTCCACCTCCTCGCTTACTGCTTTCTTTTGAAACAATAATGGAATGAAATTTTAAGCATATGGGCACCTTTTTATTTTAACTTTTAATGGATATTTCTCTATCCATAATACTTCTTAAACCATTTCAAACAATTGCAAACGTTAAAATTGTATGTACATACGTGGGATGAAGTGATGGGGATGAAATGATTGGGATTAAAGTGACGGTCACCTACGTATCATCATGCTTACACTACTTTTCTGGTTTTTCATAACTACAGACGTGCGCTCAATAGAACTATAGATTTGTACTATTTATTAGTGTCACCTCAATCTAAGAAGGAATACGAAGCAAAATGCGACATCTGCTCAATTTGTATGTGAGATCAACACCCTTGAGGCATGAAGGAAGTTACGGATTCAGTAATTCAAGGTACGTTAAAAACAAAAGAAAGAGGATTTAAAGAGAAAGCGTTTGTGTTGAATACAAGCAGACATGGCTCCGGGTTATATCGCGGGCTGGGGAATTGAATTTAACCCGTATTTAGTCGTACCCACTTATCACTTGATTTTAGTGGGTTTTGGGTTAAAATAGGATTAACATGCATTTAAATGGCACCATTGAAAACCCGCCAAATGTGCATTTAAATAAATACATGTACAGAAGCATTAAAACCCACAATACCCATTTAAACCCACGTACCCATTAAAACCTGTTAGTAGTGTCCACGGGTTTTTGAATTAAAGCCCTGGGAAATAGCCATGTCTGAATACAAGCATTCCGAGAAACGATAAATAATAATGGGATGGAAGAGGATATGGTACGGTAACTGAAAAGTTGGAAATGACTAAATCTATAGATGTAATTTGGTGCGGGTTTGTACTGTAATTGAAGATTATCTTCAAAACTGTACATGAAACTGTACTGGACTACGACCATTTTGTCACGGTATGTTTACGCTCATAAGATGGCTTTAATTTATTTTTAAGTGAGTTTTTTACTCCATGCAAAAAGAATCGGTTTGGAAATATAGATCCTCAAGGAATGTATATTTACAAGGGTAAGTTTTTAATCAGATATGAACACATCATCAAATCAAATTTCATTTCGGAATTACTTTACAAATGTATTTAACAACAGAGTTTGTGTAATATTAATTTGAATTCGTTGGGAAAGTTTTACTTAATAAAAATATGAACAAGAAATTAATTATCACATCTAGGAGGACACCAAAGGATCATCGTGGAAAATGATAATAGACAGTATTTCTAGCCCTTAAATACATCTATGGAAACAAAGACGATAACCTAATCCTCAATTTGTTTTTAACGTTACCAATTGGAATTTGTGTGGGAGACGGTACGAAGGAATTCAGAGTTTTAAAGGCTCATTAGGTTTGGTTATGATTGGTGCTAATTCTTGAGATGCCGTCGCATACTAGAAAGAAACTCACTTTCATATTCACAGTCATTACAACTGTATGCCTTTTCTTTTATGTGAGCTTTGAGATGTCCAAAAAGTGTTCCACGGATATGAAAGCCTTTCCCACAAAATATACAGGTGAGTAGCTTGGGTTGATTTATTGGCAAGTGGACGACAAAATGCCTCTTGACATCAACTCTTGAAGTGAATTGCATGCCACATGTCAAGCAAGCATAAGGTTTCTCTAGAGTATGCTGGCGTCTGATATGTTCATTTTTGGTATTAGAACTTAAGAACTCTTTGTCGCACAACTCACAAAACACTCGCGTCTCACCAACATGTACCCTCAAATGCCTATTGTGTCCAGAATGGGAATAGAAAGACTTTTCGCAAAATATACATTCAAAACCTGGCTTGTTGATTTTCTTTTGGTGTGTCTTTAAATGCCTTCGTAAATACTCTCTTGTTCGGTACTTTCTGGGGCACTCTGGACATGAAATCAGTGATAAGTTGACATGCGTTTGCTGATGTCTCTTCAATTCTTCGTTCCGTCTAAAGGATGCTGCACAAACTAAGCATTTGTGAGGTTTTTCTTCAGAATGTGTCATTTCGTGTCTTTTCAGATTCTCTTTAAGTCCAAAACATTTTCCGCATTTTTTGCACTGATGGGATTTTTCTCCAGAATGTGTGATTTGGTGTTCATTCAGATTATACTTTTGTCGAAAGCACTTTCCACACGTTTTGCACTTGTGCGACCTTTCTCCAGAATGTATGAGTTGGTGTCTTTTTAGGCTACTTCCAACTCCAAAACACTTTCCACATGTTTTGCACTTGTATGGCTTTTCTCCAGTGTGAGTGTTCAGATGCTTGTTCCGGTTCGATACATAATGAAACACCTTGTCACAAAGTTCACACTTGTATTTCTTTTCCTCCGAATGAATACGCCTGTGTGAATTGAGTCTTTTTTGACTAACAAATGATTTACTGCAGATTGGGCATTTGTAATCCAGTTGTCCTCTGTGAATCTTTAGGTGCTGTCCTAATTCGTAGTTGGATGGAAGTGTTTTGTTACACAGTTGACATAGAAATCGAACCTTTTCGTGTATTGATTGCACATGTCGATTTCTTCCCGTTTTGGTATTAAATGGTTGTTTACAAATTTCACACTGGAAACTCATCTTGAAGTCCGTCACACTAAAAACAAAGCAAAAGTTGTGGTAATAAAAACTGTGATCTTAAAATTTCTGCTCTCTTTTTAGTTCTTGCTATTGTACGTATTTGCTAGATATTTGCAGGTTTAAAAAAAGATTTGTCAAATCTCCCAACACACGAGTTCCAGATTATGAAGAAACGGTTTTGAAATTAAATAGATACTACAACGAAACTATTTTTCAACCACTCTCTTTTTACTTAAATATTAGAGTAGAAAATGTGCTTAAGTAGTAAAGAGAACTTTTATGCAGGATTTGTTGCGATTTAGTACTTGATTCTTGTCTTTAGTATGTATATGTATATCGTTCGTGGAGCTTGCACGTGGTTTTTAGACTCGGATTCATTCAATAACTTGAGCTGATTAATTTTTATACTAGAAATACTGACATTCCTTCTTTAGCAGCTGCAACAAATTTTTTTTTAATTAATTATTTAGCACTGAAACCCTACAAAAGATTTGGATTTATGTTCTTTATGTTCACTAGACGACAAGATTGAAGGTCATCAAGTGGTACTTTAAGTCGTGCTCAAAAACCTATGAAAAACAATTAAACGCAAAACTTTGTTAGACAATTTATTTCGGTTATTTCATGATCACACCATGTTTTCAAATTAACTATCGGGATTAGATTTACTACTCAATAGTTAAGTTCAAGAAATTTTCTGAATTAACTGAATTAAATTGTAAGGTATTAGTACCAGAAGTATTTTACAGCACTTCAGTTTATTTGTTAACACACCCATTTTTAATTTCAAATAAAGCGTTTTCTTTAATGTTTTACCTCATTATTCTGAAGTTGATAGATTATGCCAAATGTTTCCGCTATTAAAATATATTAGTTTGTGTAAAAAGAAGTTAACGGAGCCTGTACTACAAATTAATTGCAGTTTCAAATCTTCAAAATGATAAACTTTTACAACTAGCACAGTCAATAAAAACTTTCAGTCTTCACAGTAAGTCTTTCACTTCATAAATTCTAGCAAATTTTCCAAAGTTTTAACTCCAATTTATGAGAAAACGACCACATGAGAACAACAAGACTACCTACCAGCGTTATATGTTTCAAAAGAATATAGAGCATTTCAGAAAGATAGGTGTAAAAACAGATAGAATACTTAGACTCTCAAAACTTGCAGAGGAAAACTGAAGTTTTGAAAAGAGAAATAGGATTAAGGCTTGTAAAGTAATAGGCTTATATCATAAAATCTAACCAAGTACCTGAAGGATGCGTGAAATGTTACATGCCACGTTATTTTCCCTTACGTACACTAGCTACATAGTCTTGTCATGCAGCATTTATGCTGATAGGAAAGGGACTACGTGACAGTTTGCAAAGGGGATTGTGTTCTTGTTTTGTGATATTTTATTTTAGATTTATGAAAGAGAGGATTATGAACGTACATACGTGGAAGAAAAAATGTAGAAGTTTCTTTTGTTATGTGCACCCAAAATCCAAAAACAAATGCGGCACTTCAATGCCTTATTCCCAGTGAATTTTATCACCAACTGAGACTCAAAAAATGAAGATGTTCCAAGTATTTCAAAATAATCTGAAAGAAAATTTTTTAAACTAGTAGCAGTGTTGATTTTAGTTTTAAAAAAGTACGTTAATCCAAATACTCCAATATAGGTCTTTTGCATACGAAAATTTATATCCATAATGTTTGTGTATAAATTAGATAAAATACGCATGTGAGTAAACCTAAAGGTTGTCATTATTGATTTTAAACAAAATGTCGTACATATCCAGAGAAATGTAATAAAATTCATGTTTGATCCGCTAGAAAAAAAATTCCGTCTGCATTTCTGAGTTACTAAAACTGAAGCTATCGTTCCTGCAAACTCACCCATTACATATTGATGGCTCTGCATCGTGAATGTATTTTACATGGTGATCTCGTTTTGTTTCGCTGGTGAAATCTTTTTCACACCTGTTGTACTTAATCTCCATTTAGTCTACAAAACTTTCATGCCCTATGAAGATGTAAACCTATTTCTTCAATATGGTTTACATTCATTTATTGTTTTATAATGGTTCACCAATTTGCCGTGTAAGTAGCTTTCAAGTTTTCTTTTAAACAGATGCACATAAAAACAATACAATTTCTACTCAAGTAAATATCTCTCATGATTCAATTTATGCTTGCAGTTGGTCTCAGGTTGTAAGGGTTTGATTCTTTTATTTCAGGCAAGTAAGATTCTTAATTTTATTTCATGTTTTGGGCTTCCTGTTTCAAGAAATATTAGAGCTTGAATAAAACACACATTTACAAAATCAATACACTTTTTATGTCCTTCATGTAAAGCAATGAGAGAATACACCACATTCCTTACCTCGCTTTGGCTAGGTATCCTTCAATGTTTGGATATGCATTTTATAGCATGTATACCTTGCATACCTGTTTTGCCTCACCTTCTTTACATTTCACGAACAATCATATTTATGAAGAAACTGAATGCACTTAATACATTCAAAATTGTAAGCTGTCGTTTCATATCTGTCATTGATTAAGCATAAACCTTATCCCAAATTTTCTCTACTTAACTGATACTCTCCCAAAACGAAAACGTTTGTTTGAATACATTTTTTTTCTTGTTAAGTACATTACTGCGAACCGTGCTCAAACGAGCAAATGTCTTTATGAAATATAAAATGGAGTATATCTCTATCGCCTTTTTTGGCTTGCTTTCCCAGAATCAAGTTATTAAAAAATGCAAAAAAAATCAAATATCTTTTAAGGTTTTATTTCCATGAAAGTTGTGATGTCTATGATAGTGTAAGGCCAACTTAAAACGCTGGTTTTCATCCAGAGAAGTAGGTATTATATCAACATAAATATAAAGTTTACAAATGTGCATTTATATTCTTCCATTGAAAAAAATTAGTATAATGCTTCATGAACTCGTTAAGAAAATAGTTGATATGGTTGTTGAAACTTTAGTTCCACAGGATATTAGAATGTATGTAGAATATACATTTTTTACGATTACAAATAACTATACCTTTAGTTGGTCCTCAATAAATTCACCGCTCCACAAGTGCCCCAAAAACTAACCCTGTTTCCAAGTCCGAGTACTCAACTGGCAAAGAAATAAGTTGCATGACACAAAATGTTTTCAATATTTTGTAAATTGATATTCGGACGGTTACTTCCAAATAACATTACTTAATAGTAGAGCCTTCCTCATTTGAACTGGAAGAATCTGAATCCAAGTGATCTGAAAGCAATCATTCATGTTTGTGGTATCATGAGCTATGAACGACAGAATTTTAGAAATGACATGCAACAACTACTGTCCCAGAAAATATAAAAATTCCAAAGCATTGTAGTGATCCTTTTTATTCTGTACACAATTCTACACGAAAAGATCCCATAAATTAAAACAAAAGATACCATTCAAAACTCTTTCAGTTTTGTATGAACAGATATGCACTGAACTACCTTCAGTATTCGAATACAATAAATCAGTAATTACGTACACCTGACACTATAAATACGCTTTGGCCAGTCCCAAACGCAAAGTCTTTATATTTGTTTTATGCACTGCTATTTGTACTGTGTTGGTTCATTAACGTTTTCAAGTTGTCTTTACATAGGCTGCTCTGGGAGAGACTGAAAAAACCCTTCAACGTGGTTAGCTGGCTGGGCTTGTTTGATTGTTCAAATGAGTTCCTTCTCAGTTTACACACATACATACATGCACAGGCTGCTTCCTACTTCTCAATCCAGGACCCATCTTATTTTAACAATCTACATTTGCCAGGAAATATTAACCGGTGCTTTGTGGTTTGTACTTGTCCCAAAGACGAAAGATATTGAATGCGTACACACTATGAAATGGTTTTATCACCAATCGGTATCGCTACAGACTTAAGAGCAAATAAAAAAGTACCTGCGTCTGAAAAAATATATGCTTTGCACATGGATTTAAATATGAAAGAAGGTTTTGTATCACTTGGGTACCAGAAGTCAGTCGTCTTGAGGATCTTGACTAGCAAAGTTATCTACCTTTTCTTCAGGCCATAAATGTTTTCAAGTTTTCAGAAAACTTCTTCGTTAAACGTACAGTACAAAACTTAAAAAATAATCAATTCAAAGGACAACGATTTTTAAAAGGTAAATATTTTAGAAATAAACAAATATAAATTATCCAGCTTCCAATATTGCTTAAAACTAATCTTAACATGAAAATAAATTCAACCAATTTCTTTTTCAGTTTTGAAATGAAAAATGGGTATTCATTGTGACAAGTGTGGAAAAACCTACAAAAACAAAGGAAGTCTTCACTACCATGTCAAAACTTTTCACGAAGGAATTCGATTCCCATGTCCACTGTGTGACAAAAAACTTACTTGCAAACAGTCTTTAGAGGGACATATGAAAATTCACAATGGAAAGTTCGACTGCAAGTGCGACATCTGCCCAAAATCATTTGTGAGTAAAACAGCATTGAACCTGCACAAAAGGATCCATTCGGGCGAAAGAAAACATGAGTGTGATCTATGCAAAAAGACATTTCTCTCTATAGTCAATCGTAACAGCCATATGCTTACGCACAAGGGGGAAAAACCATACAAGTGCAAAACATGTGGAAAATGTTTCAGACAGAATGGGGATTTGAGTCGACATCAATTTTCTCATTCCGGAGAGAAACCTCACAAGTGCTCAATTTGCTCAGCATCTTTTGGACACAAAGGAAATTTAAATACACATCAGCAAACACATACTGACTTGCAGCAGAGGTACTCATGTTCACAATGTCCTCGAAAATACAGAAATTATAGAGACTTGTGGACTCATTTAAAAACACACCAACCTTCTCTGCGTCAACAAGCGTTCAGTTGCATATTTTGCGAAAAGGTTCTGAAGACTTCCTGGACTTTATCTCAACATCTTAGAGCTCATGTGGGGGAAAACCGGGCATTCTGTGAATTGTGCAACAAATCATTTGCAAGCACAGGCCACAAGAATGAGCACATTAGACGACGACATACTCTGGAAAAGACACATAAATGTGACATATGTAACATGCAATTTGTATCACGAACTGAGGTCAAGAACCACTCGGTGGTCCATTTGTCCTCTGATGTGGCAAAGCCTTACTGCTGTATCTTTTGTGGGAAAGATTTCCATTTGGGACGGAAAGAACAATTTTATATTCATTTAAGGCGAAGGCATATTAAAGAAAAACCGTATACTTGTAGCAATTGTGGAAATGAATTTGCGTCTTTTGGCGATATGAAAAGTCATTTTAAACGCATTCACAAGTAATGACACCTTGTACATTTTTAATTCTATATTGAATTTTTAGATTTGTATTATTCGGGAGAAAAATAATTTTCAAAATGTTTGAGCTATGTATATGTTTGTAATTCTAATGTTAGTTGAAAATATCTGTAGAGATAAGTCACATACTAATTGATCAAATCGTAATCACGAACTCTTGGTTAATAGGGAGATAGAGCAAACAGATTTTATTAATCCTGGCATCGAGTTGTTTAACTAAATCTTTATTCCATTGAGGCTTAGAATAAATGTTTCAAATACCTAGCTAATCAAAAAGTTTTGTTGTAGATTTTAAAATATAGTGCTCCTTATAGTACTAACATTATATTTATTGTTTTACTAAACTGGAGTGCTAAGCTTTTAATCAGATATTTTAGTAGTGAAAAAGTAATATTTTAAGTAATTAGCGCGATAAACAATTAAACTTTCTATGAACTGCATTGACTTTATTTATTGTTTGAAGTGTAACTTTTGTATCAAAGGAAGAGAAATTGACTGCGAATAATGTGAAGGTAGATTTTTATGAGAAATCTGCAAATGATAAAATATCGAGCTCAAAAATTTAATTTTTGCATGCTTAGTAGAGACAGCATAGTTTGAAACCTAAGATGGCAAATTTAGCAAAATTTAAAACTCAATGGTTTTAATGAGAGAGTGTCAAAGTTGAACAGTGTCCTTCACTGCTTGGAATGTGAAGTGCACATAAGACCCCATTTGTGCTTAAAAGATGGGCAATTAAATTCTTTAGACTAATTTTCAAGGATTTTGTGAAACACAATTTTAAAGAGAATTCATGATTTTTTGTTTGGTTGGATTCTTATTCATAACCATCGTTGTTAAAACAGAGGGCTAACAAATTACTACTATAGTTTTAGAAACTCTTAAAGTATTTCAGAGGAGTAGATTATTTGTTCAATGATAGCTTGTTTTTAAAAATTAAATACTTAAACTTTATATGCTTTTTTTGACTGCCAGATTAGTGAATATTTCAATTTATACTCAAATGATTCTATTCACTTGTCAATTTTTTTTGTTTGACGGTATTTTTCATGCTAGCATTCTACAAACTATCATAACAATGTGAATAAGTGTATAAATGTTTTCAGTTATCCTCAAAGATTTTACCGTATGCACAACAGTAAATGGAAACTATAAACACGATTCATACGAACTACTCACACTCATTTTAGAAACGAAAACCAAGAAGCAGTTCTTGTTACACATGTGATACACAAGTTAGTCGTGTTCAAGATCTGGCATACGAAAGCTATTCATAATTTTTAAAGTTGTTAAAAGTATTGAAATCGACACGAATTTCTTGTTACATAAAATATATAATTAAAAGTATTAGTTTAAAACCATTCTTCATACACATACTTATTTGAAAATGAAAAGTGAACATTCAAATTTGGTTATCACGAATTATTTAATATCATGCATAACTGTAGTTGATTTTAGCAATAAAAATACTTTCTACTACCACCATAACTATTAAAATGTTTTTCCGTTGTAACACTTGTGGGCAAACGTGGATCTGACCATTTGGGATTGGATTTAAGTTGTATATGCTCTTTTGTAATAAGCGAGTATAAATCTAACAGATTTAAGCATTATCCTGTGGTTACGTATTCAAATTTTGCAAACAACAATTTATGACAAATGAATTGCACCCCGAAACCTTTCATACGATAAATAAAAAGCAGTTAATACTCGTATCATAACAGAAATTTGTTTTCGAATGCAGTAAATGCGCAATTAGACCTTGGGGCGTCTAAGAGCAATCGCCCCGGCGTCTGTGGACGCCGGGGCGTCTATTTGGGTGAGGCGAGTAATTGAGGAGGGCTTCTAAAGAACTTCATGAAATTCAGGAATTTTTTTGTCAACATTTTGTTTGAGTCGGTATGTATTTCTCAGTAAAAATTGTTTTTCTATCTTTTATTTACCTATAAAAATCATATTATAGCTATAATAGTTCATACAAAATAATTTTTCGAAACGTCTGAATATAAAGGCAGATATGCACTGACATACATGAGGAAGTTTATGGAATACAGTTTTTAAGGGGGCTTGGATTTGGGGGAAGCTAGTAATTGAGGGGGGCCTCTAATTGTGAATTGGTGGTACTCAAAATCTTGAAATATTCCCGTTTCCTGTTTAAGTTACGCTCATTCAATGATTGATACAATAAAGACTTCTTTAAGGTAATTTTATTCAAGTGTTTAATACTATTCTAATGCATGCTCTAATATTGTGGAATAATAAATTAATCTTTCCACATTTTAAACAAATTGCCGATACTATCCCTGATTCATTCCAACTTCATGTTTACTTAAGCTCATTAAGCTTGTATCCTGTTGTTCTATGAATATTATTTAATATGTGTAATGCAAAACTAATCTTAGTCCTAGGTTGTTGGGTTATTATGCTTGTAGATATATATAATGAAATTGTCATTTAAGTCGATATCTGAAGAACAAATTACTGATTTTGTTACTCTGTCCCTCTGAATATTAGAGTTTAGTGAAAAGGCTTCTCAATTTCATCATTTCCTCTGTTTTTCTTTGTAAAGGCAAGTCTGGGTCCAGGTAATTCTCTGCGTTTGTATGTTTTCTCCAGTTGGTGATATATCCCATTTTCTGTGATTCCCACAAAGTTTATGAGCAGATTAGACCCTCTAGACCAATCAAATATCCATGCAGCGGGAGAGCCTGTAATGGAAATATTTCATTTGAAAAATGTTTTAGATCGGTAGTTTGCCTTAATGTTTCAAATCAATATAATTTGATGTATCTACAAACACGGTCCTATTTTTGCAACGAACAACTTCTGACTCAACAGCAGCACGATACGACGGTGTTGGGTCATTCAGAGGTTTGAAAGGGACATACAAATATTGTCTGTTGCTATGCAAGTCGTTGACAAGATCCCAATCGACATCACATACATTAATTCTACTTGATTTCACCCATACAAAAATGTCACCTAGAACACCAAAAAACACAGAAAATTGATCGATTATTGTATCCAATTGCTTGTAAAAATGTGACCAACATTATGGTAAGTTGTTGGTCGTTTTCATTGTCTTACTGAAAAGATAATCAGAAGAAAAGGGTTAGGATATATTCAGATTCGAGAATCTCTGAAACTTTTCATGACACTCAGGTTTGGAGCAGTGAAAAAAAATTTAATCCAATTTTTATTTTTCTCCGAGGTGGTTATGTATTGTTTTAAATCAAAATTGTCACCTTCCTTTTTCTGAGTTTCACAATTAAGGTCGTGAAACGATTGCAAGCTTGAGGTTTTGATTGGAGGTGTAATAGAGCCAACAGTTACGAGCCCTTCGTATCCATTGGTAATTATGACTGCGACAAAGAGCCACGTGATCGAAACACACATGACATCACTAAACTTTTGGAAGCATGATGGTACAGATGGTCCATTTTCTAGTAACACTTTTACAATATACATATATGGAGAAAACACCTTTTTATTACGTTGGGTTAGCCGTTTCAAGCTGCGACGCGCCAGCCAAGACAAAATCAAAATGCTAAAGGTAGGGAGACCCATAAGCCAGGCTGAAACGGTTGCAGAAGATAGTGAAAGCTTATGTACTCGGATGAGTAGCACGTGAGGAAATTGTAAGATTCACTTCCAACAAAAACTACTGCGAAAGGTGGTTCTCTGCTCTAAATTGGATCCTTCCATGCGTACTCGTTGACGTAGCCACCCAAGGAAACTTAGATTCTACTAATGAACCATCATGGAGTTCATTCCACATTACTATGTCGTTCTTGTCATTTAGCAGATTTGTTTCGTTTTTGCCTCCAACATTGGATAGCAGATAAGAAACTGAAGCATCAATATCAAGTTTCTGATTTTTGTTGAAAACGAATAAGTTTTTTTGGTTTTTATATTGTAAAAGATCCAGATCAATGGGCGTTTTACTTCCATAACGGAAAGTTCTCCATCTTTACGAAATATTTGATTCAAGAACCATTTTTCTGAAGAGCGTAACTTCGAGTAAGCTAATTAGGGCTTTATGAATTCGATGCACAAATTTTGGTTTGTGATTACAATACAAACAGAGAAATACTAGGTGGAGTTCTTTAAGACTTGGAGCTCTAAAGCGGTTGGGATTTGAGGGTTCAAAGTACAACGAATAACACCAAGAAAGTTGTTGTAATATTCTGCCGGCGACTGATACGAAAAATATTCTGTTGATGATATCACAGTAGCAGTTGGTTTAAAAGTTCAACATAAACCATGTATGTGATTCCTAATAACGGAGCACCAAAGGCTGAATATGAATTTTCGAACAGGTATCGTGCAGACCTTGTAGCTTCTAAAACGGGAGAATGCCAAAATCTCCGCTCTCCCAAGTTGTATTGCCAAATTCGTGCAGAAGTCAATACTACATTGTAAACACAAAACATCTTTCTGTGCTGAAACGGTTTAAGCCTTAAAGTTAAATGCTTTGGAATACTAACAATTTTTTGAAAGTATGCGGATCCAGATATTAAAAAAAGGTTAAAAAAGTTTCGGGTTTTGTAAATATCCCACGTCGCAGAATCCATCCAAGACATCCAATTCCGAAGACTAAAGATTTTTTCTAGCCGGGCTAAATTTGGATGGGGAAAATAAAGAGGATTAACTGTAAACGTTTTGTGAAGTGAGTTATCAGGAATTTGACTTTCAATAGAGAATTGGACGTTTTGAGTGCGAATATGAATGTGTGGACATGTTATAAAATTCAGCAAGTAGCTAAATCCTGAAATATATGACACTGGTAGCTTAATTTTTTGTTTGGGTGCTGTTTCTATTCCGTCAAGTACAATACTCAATGTCTCCCCAGTTGCGTAAACCAAAAATATCGTAAAAATTGTAGGGATAGAAAACTTCAGGGTTAATTTATCTTTCGCTGTATGCATTTTAAATGACTTTGGAAACTACTTTGAATTTCTTTTTGCTCTTGGACTAAAATATGTACGTTTGTAAGTTTCCGTAGTTCTAACGAAACTTTGACTGCTCTGATGTTGTAACAGGAATGAATCTTTATAACAATTTAACGTTGTTCTTTTTCTCATTTACGGCGAAATGCATTTATCTAGCTTTCAATTTTTGCAACTCAAAAGTAGTTTTTCGTGACAAGTTAACGAGAAAAAATTTGAATATCTCTCAATATTTTTTTCAGTATTCGGCTTAAACGAAATTATATGGTTCCATGTAAAGGAATAAAGCTTTTTTTGTCATTCTACCACCAACAGTTGTAATGCCGGCTTTATCAGTGCAAAACCTAACACAATTAACTTCGGTCTAATTTTATATGTAGCATTATTTAATTACTTAAATTTTTTAATTCAAACAGATTACTTTGAAACCCGTGCTCTCAACCCACGCTATATATCACTCATGCTCACTTAATCAGCGTTTAGTTCATGAATTATTTAATTGGAATAGATCCGCACGTGTGCCGTCAACGTGATACTGAATAAATGATGAAAATATGCTATACAAACGATATTTTTCAAGCGCATAAAGTGATTATTAATATAAGCACTGGGAATATAATACTCAAACACGTTTTATAAGAGCAGAAAATATTTCGTGGCTTTAAATCCACATAATATTTATTCGGCTCACAGAAATGCCGCAAAGTTAATTTCATTTAGGAAATTTAGGTTAGCACGTGTTGAATTACCGTGATTATGAATATTTGAAGTGAACTATATCATACAACTTGATATATTGCATGAAATTACAATTACTTATTTATACCGACAAAAGACACATAATTCAAATAGGGTACTTGACTAATCGTAAGTAAAACCATTTTGAGGATGATTCAGGCAGAAGAAGAAAGATGTTCCCGTTCTACATGCATACCACAATCGAGTAACCATGCATGTATGTAGCAAGTTTTTTTGTATTCTGTATCGAGTAGTATGCATAGATGAAATCTGAGATTAACTTTTACAGTTAATTCAACCTACAAAATTGTATGATTTTTAGCATAAGTATCAACTTCTTCAACATTGATAAATTATTTTTAACAATTATCAAACGAGAAATGGAATTCTTCAGTGCTGTTAATCTATTGATATCGCATCATTGAGCTGCTACAATTCTTTTTATGTAATCTTTAAAATCATCGTTTTTGCATGCAGCAAATTTCATATCCATATTTATCGGGATGTATGTATTTAACTGATACAAACAAAGATCAACCTAATTGCCTTTTCATAGTTACTTGATTCGCTGTTTAATTATTACTGCTTGTTTGTCATGTTAATCTAATATATTCGAATACATTAATATTTGAATGATTAGAAGATGAAAACCGAGGTTTTAAAGGGGATATTATAATATGGCTTACAAAAACACTAGAGCAATGTTTAACTCGAATTTCACGCAAAAAATGATTTATACAATTTCACGTAAAAAATCAAAGAAATGTAAGCGCTTGTTTGCGTTTATGTGAAGCAGGAGTTGTTGTTGTAGCACTCCAGTGATTCTTATAAAAGCATTCAAGACACTCAACAAACAGAAAGCTGTGCGCTTCCGCGACTAGTTTTGGAATACGAAAAATTTTCATGATACAAAGAATGAATAAATGCATCTATACATTAATTTTTTCAGGTTAACTAGCATTAAACAAGCACAAGTATTTCACTTACCATTACATAAACAAGTCGCATTTTTACACCTTTATTTTCAAGCTTTTGAAATTAAGTTGGACAGTCACTTATAACATGTATGCAGAATAACATTTTTTCTACATCTTTTCAACAACTGACTGCGTAAGCAACCTTTTTTACAGTGCATGGCATACGTACAGCAAGTGTTACAGTACAAAAATAAAGAATCGCTCAATTTGACTATCTATACGTCTGTAGAAGTATGTACCATTTTATTGCAAGTAAGTAATCCTATTATGAATTGCTGCTGATGAAATTTACATATTTCTTTTATTTTGTATAAACAGACATACGCTAAGCCTTTTTTGTTATGATTCATTTAAATAAGTAGACATGCCCGCTTCACACGTTAAAATAAGATTACACGTTCGTAAATCCAAGTCAAATGCAAAACTTCCAGCTCTCCGTTACCGTCTTTTCCATCACTTTGATAGACTTTTATTTAAAGTATGAAGATTGCAAGCTACCCGTATCAGAAAAGTAATCAAACTGGCCCAAATATACTTGTGTCCTGTTCAGGTATTATATACAACTTTTTTATTTGCTTGCATGAGAAAGGTAGCATCTACATGTAGTCGTTTATTTGAATGAACAGGTACTTTAAGATGCTCAACCACATAACATAAGCAAACATGATTTAGCCTGAAGGTACACATTGGTTATTTCAGTACAGTATGAGTACAGACAATTCCTATGTAATCTATGTCTGATCCTGTTTTTGTACCTGCAATCAAGGATGCCCCACGTCCATTGTAAATCCCGAGGAAATTAGGGGAACGTCTAAAAACATGG
>JAQIXX010001855.1:0-29259 GCA_034700605.1 Willowsia nigromaculata | reverse complement strand
CAATCTAAAAAAATCGGCCGTTTTTTCTATTTATTTTACATTGAGTTTCTCCATCTTTCCGTATAGCATATCACTGGTCCTGAAGTATGAAAATATAGGCAAGAATATCTAAACTTGAAAGGATTGTGAGCTTGATAGTTTTTCTTGCCAGGAACCGTAAAACGAAGCGAGACGGCGGGGCTAGTCAAAATTGGTTTGTGAGACGACTGATTGATGTGTGGGCGGTTATATCAATTTCCTGTTTCCTAGTCATAATTGGAGCATTTCTGGTTCTATATAAAATTGCACAGAAAGTTGTAAAGGGAAAAACAAAGAAAATGAAGGCTTCATAATATAATTATTATTAGCGAATGTACAATGAAAATTATCTATATCTTTCTGTAATATCAATAAAGATTTGAATCTTAAATATAAATTTGGACTAAATTAAGCTCGAAACGCTACGATTAATCAATAAAAATTTCATGGGATATGGCTACGAATTCGATTTTTTAAATATCTTGCAAAGAGAATAATAAGTAGAATTACGATGAAGGATGAAAGACAGTTTAAAAAAAAGCGATAATATAATTTTGCTCATTACAAATATGCCTCACCTTTTTCAAATTAAAATGGCTCTATTTACCCACATATATTAGAATCCTTTATTTGTATTTCGCTAAGTTTGCATGCCATAATTTTTACTGGACATTGTTTCGTACATCAGGTGATGACAAGCCTTCTGAATGCTCAGACAAACGCTATGAAATGAGATATCCAGGCAATTTTTCTTTCCCAACTGGGAAAGTTTCGTATCTGAAGTAAGCCACTTAAGAAATGGTAGCGCCGAAATGATGCTAGAAGATAGATTTTATTTAAACATCTTGCTACTGATTAGTAACTGGTTGTAGTAATGATTAGAGCGAGTGAAAGTTTAACTGGCAACTATATAAATATGAGAAATATCAGACGCAACTGGTACTACTTTCGTTCCATAGAAAAGCCATTAACAAAATATTCAAAATAGACAAGATGAAAAAAATACAAAACTAGTGAAATCTTTAGTGAATTTTATTATGGAGTAAGTAATAAAACAATTCATTGAGTACAATTATTGCAAAAATATTTTTGTCCCAAAAGCCACATTATTATATTTCTTAGCGACCAACTATTTTGTATACAATGAAAATTTCCTTTATAAATATATAAACATTTTGGAGATATGCACTGTTGTTCATAGGGTAGTTTATTTAACAATATTGCTCATAATATACTAGTTGGAGAAATGGAACATGCCGTAAATTCGCAATTAGACGCCGGGGCATGTACGAGCAACAAACAATCATCGACTTTTGGGACCGTAGACGCTGGGGCGTCTATTTGGGGGAGGCCAGCAATTGGGGGAGGGCGTCTAATTGCAAATTTACGGTACTTAGCTTCATCACTATTTTTTTAAGTGATTTTGCTGTACTTACTTAAGCATATACATATGTCCAGTTTCAAAAGAAAAGCATAACAGATGCATCACAAATAGCAACTGTTCACTGATTCACAATGAGCTTTCTTAAGTGTACAGTGTGAACTACATATTACCAAAAGACGGAATCCAAAACCTAAACTTTATTTCTAAAAGCCAAAACAGCACTAGCAGTATATGAGAGTACAGAGTAAATATAGTCTGTTCGGGTAGCCCTTGTCACAGTTCCAAGCGAACTATAAGTGAAGCTGATATCCCTAGATGACCTTAAAATTTTCTGGAACAATTTCCCCTTCCAAATATTACGTTTAGATAGCTTCCCACATGAGTGCATCCAACGATGTCTTATCCTTCGACTTTGGTCATTAGTTTTCACCAAAAGATTCAACAGGATTACCAATACAATTGCACCAATCGTTCCAAATAAAGGATTCAAAATATAAATTTTAACAGGAACTTTCCCAAAAAAGATAACAGACGATGAGAAGAAGAAAACTGACAAGTAGAAACCTGTTCCAAGTGCAAAAGTAAAAACCATGGAAACAATATCATTACCAATAGAAAATAGTAGTCGAACAATTGTCCAATCACGTATTGTTTTTTCATTGACCTCTCTTGTGACAAGTACCTCAATGCAAGATTCACAAAGACTGACAAAAATAATAGCTAATAGTGCAATTGTACGAAATTGAATGCAACCTTCAATTATACAAAAAATAGTAACAATAGCTCTTATTGAGAAAACTAGTATTGCTACTAAGAGACTTGTTGACTCTTTCCGAATAAAGTGGTGAAAAACCAGACACGGCGAGTCTATTTCTAAGACAAGAACAACAATTGGTAGAAAAAAGGAAACCACAGTTGCCGAAATAATTAGTCCTAACATCGCAATGAAATACAAATCCAGCTTTCCATTGTCTAAGAAAATTGGTTGAAGAAGCTTTTGCAACTTGTACTGAAATCTGTGTTTTGGATTATGCAAATTTTGTTTTCGGTAGGCAATTTGTTTCTCAAAGTCAATTAGGGCATTCATACCAACAGCAATATCAACAGAATGTTCTCTCGTGAGGAGATGATACACGGTAAGAATTATTATAGCAAAGCTCATTTCCACAAACACTGCGGAAATATCTAAAATTTTGTAATTGGTAGGATGATGAAGTGCGTCCATAAGCACAAACACACAGGTTGGAACTCCGATTCCCAGGACTAACACGAGATTGATGAATTTCCAGACAAAAATGTGAGGAATGAGACGGGACTCCGTAGAAAATTTCTTTTTACAAGTATCCCAGTACAGGTATGACCGATAACGGTACACTTTGTCAGTGATGGCCTGATTGAGATCAAGGCAATAGTACATGAGACGAGATGGCATTGTTTTCACGCGAAGTTTAATTGCACGCTACAGATTCACAAATTTTATACCAAGTTAATGTAAAAAATATTGCAGAAAATTTGAATGCTTAGTATAGTAGATGTTTTGGTTCTTAGAAATGAATCGCAATAGTTGCCCCTCCACAGTAGCCAATCCCTTGCTGCTGATGTAGTTAAAAAACCCACGCAAAAGGGAAAAACAAGACCATAATTAGAAAATATTTTTTGAATATCATTACTATATCCATTTGTTTTTATATACCGAAGACGATGTATACCATGTTGGAGTAGGTTTGTCCAAAGTAGGAAATTTGAAAATCAGATTCAATTATTTTGAAACATTGGTTGTTACACCACACATTTAAAAGCATTATCAGCTATGTAAATGCACTGGTTTAAGTTACGACTAGTTAGAACTGCAGAGATATTATAAGTTTTTAACAATTCAAAGTGTCCTTATTATAGTGGAATGTAGTTGAAGAGAAAAGTACACGTATTGTATTTATACTCCATATTTTTATTACACATTTCAGTACACTAAACACCAAAGCAAGATGATTAAACGGAGATGTTTAAAGATATTAGCATGTTGTCTGGAGAAAAAATTAAAGTCATTCCTTTTTGTACTCCGTGTATCCTTACGTTGGATTAAATTGCTGTTTTGTTAGTCTAAAGAAAAAAGTCTTGCAGTTTTATTTATAAAAAATAACTGCGATATGTTTTTACAGTTTAAATACAATTAAAGAGAATCATATATGTGTAATTATACCTACCTACTTGGTTTAGAGGTTTGATTTATAATATAAGAAATTTCAACAATTTTCAGAAATTGGATGGAATTTCTCGCCTTTCAATCAATCCATGAATGATTTTGTTCAGATGTTGATCCAATCGATATAATTAAAGATCGTACGGATTGTATACTCATTTAAATTGACATGACCATATACATAACTTTAGAATTTGAAAAATAATATGTTGGTTGAGGTAATGGCTTTTCTATTGAATAGATTTTGATTTCAACATGGCAAAACCATATTTAACTGAGCGCCCTATCTCTCTTACAATTTAAATTAACACACGATACAGAAAACCATTTTTCTTCTAATATGATATTTATAATTTATTCCATGCTGAAAAGTACTACAAACCATATTGTGTAAACTTATTAAACAGAATAAAAATTTCGTGATTTCAATAATCCTCGTTCATTTCAGTAATTACTTTATTATTTTAGTTATTATTGTCAGTAATTATTTTAAACTATTACTGTAATATTTCGTCGTAAAACAGCAAGCATTACCGAAAACTCTCGTGTGCTGCCTTTCTAAATTTACATCCCTTTGAAAATGCTCTTTTATAGTTTCGTTAGTTGTCATATGTTAAGGCAGTCATTAAAAATTTTGGTGCAAGGTTACTTAAATAATTTCCACTCATTCTTCAAACTTTATTCCTAAAGGCCAAAACAACACTAGCTGTATAGGAGAGTATAGAATAAATATAGTCTGTTCGAGTAGCCCTTGTCACAGTCCCAAGCGAACTATACGTAAAGCTAATTACTCTAGATGATCTTATAACTTTCGAGAGGAATTTTCCCCTCCAAATATTACGTTTAGATACCTCCCCGCATGAATGCATCCAGCGTTGTCTTAATTTCCGACTTAGCTCATTTGTATGCACTAAGAGATTCAACAGGATAGCCAAAATGACTACACCCATCACCCCAAATATTGGAAAAACTATATAAATTTCTACTGGTATTTTTCCTAGAAAAATTACTGATGAGGCAAAGGCCAAAACCAGCAAATAGAAAACTGACCCAAGAGCAACAGTAAAAACAAATGAAGCAAAGTCATTTCCTATGGCAAATAGTAAACGAAGAATTATCCAATCACGAATTGTATTTTCATTGACCTCTCTTGGAACAAGCACTTCCATGCAAGATTCACACAAACTGAAAAGAACAGTGGCAAGTAGTGGAATTGTCCTAATCTGTGTACAACCTTCAATTACACAAAGAACCGCAACAATAGTTCTTACAGAAAATATTAGTATCGTTACCAGGAGACTTCTAGACTCTTTTTCAATGAAATTGTTAAAAACTAAACATGGAGAGTCAATTTCCAAGAAAAGAAAGACAAATGGTAAAAATACAGGTATAAAAGCTAGCCCTAGAATTGCTCCGAGCATTGCAATGAAATAAATATCCAGCCTTCCATTATCCAAGAAAAGAAATTTTAAACGATTCGGGATGATGTGCTTAGATTGACATTTCGTTTGATTTAAGTTGTGTTTTCTTCTCGTTACTTGTTTTTCAAAGTCAATCAGAGCATTCATAACAACAATAATGTTAGCAGAATTTTCTTTCGTGAGAAAATGATACATTGAAAGTATTATCAACGCAAAGCTCAATTCCACTATCACTGCGATAATTTCTAGAATTTTGTAGTTGTTAGGATGATGAAGTGCATCCATAAGCACAAACACACAAGATGGGGTACCAATTCCCAAAACTAGCACAAGATTGATGAATTTCCATAGAAGTATATGAGGAATGAAACGAGACTCTGTTGAATATTTCTTTGCAGTCCTATCCCAGTATAGATATGACCGGTAACGGTACACGTTGTCTGTGATGACCTGATTGAGATCAAGGCAGTAGTACATGAGGGATGACATTCTTATGCAAGTGAAGTTATAACTTAAGAAGAAGAGGCAGAAGATCTAAAAACTTTTCAGAAATCCTATTTTAAAGTGAAATGTTGGTGCAATTGATTTTGCGAAATTAAAAATTAAAGCCCAGTGCATATAACTCCACAACTAACGTATTAAAGTTTTATGTAGAGTTGTTTATTGAAAAAGAAACGGCGGTAATACTGATTCTGAGGTCTAACACAATATTAATGGATTTCTACACGAAAATGCAACTTTGTAAAATGTTTATTTTCAGTATTGTCAGAGTACAAGTATGCTTGGTAGTGAAATATTTTGTCCTTAAAGTTCAGATTAAAAATCATGGCACAGATGCGTGAGACGTTGAGGGATTGTTATTCACACAAAGTTTAACTCGTGCAACCAATTTACAAATTTTGGTCTAAGTAGAGTCTCTTAAGGCATTCTGAATGCTTGGATTACTTTTATGGTATGTAAATGTTGCTGATTACTCAACGTCAGCTTACAGAACAAGAACATTAGGGCTATATAAAGGAAAAGCCGATAGTCAATAATAGAAAACCAAAGAGAAATCTTAGGTTTTAAATTTTTTTTATGAAAGTATATTCATTTGATTGTGTAAAGCCAGGACAATATATGTATTTGGTTGGAGGCAATTTGTGTAAAATAGGAAACTTTAAAATCAGATTTAGGCAAGTATTTGAAATACTTGTTATTACATTTTACGTTGAAATAGCCTACCTGATAATGAAAAGAATTTGATGTAATATAATTATAAACAAAGATAAGCTTGTTAGTTTGACTATTTAAATATTCTCAAATAACTGTTATGCACAGTAAGTAAATAGTGAGAAATAATATAAATTCCCTCCCTTTTTGCATTACTAATTACGTATTACTAAGGAAGGATGGCTTAACGGAGATATTCAACGAATTTAGCTTTTAACCTTGAAGCAAAAAAATAACTCGTTCCTATTATATTCCGCGGTTGAATGCATTGGACTTAATTGTTAATTGAAAAAAAAGAAAACACTATCGTCCATGCTACTAAAAAGTTTTTTAAACATGTGCATATACCAAATGGATTTTGGATTCATAAAGGAAACTGTTTCAACCATTTTCATATGTTGGATGAAATTACTCGCGTTTTTAAAGCAAGGGATGTGATTTTGTCCACATATAAAACTGATCAATAAAATTTTTAATTTTAGACCTAATGGATTACATATGCGTATTACACCACCGTATACATAACATTAGAGACTGAAAAAAACATATTGGCACAGGTATACATTTCCAAAAATAAAATATGCTTGAATTTTTCTGACCATTTTCCCATTTTCTCACTAAAAATAGTTTCAATTACGCTTGCTAGGTACTGACTTGAAATGAAAAATCAATCTTTGTGCTTATGAGTATTTTACATCTTAATATTTTGCAATTTGAAAAAATTTGGCGTCATAAGATATTTTGAATGACTTACTGATATGGCATCAAAATTTTGTGATCCTTAACCTTAGTAATTAAGTATGAGCCAAAATGTGATGCTGGCATAGCATTCTTGGTGTAAAATAAAGCAAGTTTATTAAAAAACTTACAGGATTATTTTAGCATTGTCCGGTTTTTCTCTTATTAATAGTTAGACGCTATTTTAGTGTTTTGTCTTTCCTAAACTACATTTAAATGAACGCATTCGTTTTATAACCATATGCAAAAATCTAAAAATGTATTTTTAAAAGAAAAATCAATAATTGCAAGGCATACTTTTGAAATAAAAAGTAAAGCCTATTAGGCATCCATCCAAAAAATTCTCTGTAATATTGATGAACATACAAGTAAAAACATCTGGGATTAAAATGATTGGGAGCTTTATAAGCTTTCGTGCCAAGAACCTTAGAACAAAACGATACTCTCGCAAGATAAGGTTATAAATTTGATGACCTCCAAATGGCTTCAAATTTGGCATGGAGAATACATACATATGCCCTTCTAAACGACTGTGCAAAATTTCTAATCTCAACGGTCAATAGTTTTGGAATAATTAGCTAGTCAAATTTGGAAAAATTGCATACTCTTGGGTCCGACATTGTTCATTTAGAAAAATGCTCATTTGATTTCCAAAAATATGTGTTTTGTATGTACAAACGTGAATGCATGCACTTCAATTTTACTGTATGTATGCATACACGCAAGCAGCGTACTGTGCACACATTCAAGCAACTAGGTAAAGCAGAACAGCAAGAAACGCATTTAATAACACTGCACTCACTTTTGTCCAACATTCATGACTCGGGACCCAACAATATGCAATTTTTCCAAAATTGACTAGCTAATTATTCCCAAACTATTAAGCGTTGAGATTAGAAATTTTGCACAGCCATTGAGGGCAGCATATATATTTTCCATGCCAAATTTCAAGCCATTTGGAGGTCATCAAATTTATACCCTTACCTTGTCAGTGTTTGGAAAGCTCTGTGGATTAAAAACTGTAGAAGGTCGCTTTTCAGTTACAACTTTTTGTTGTTCGAGTTCGTTTCAATTGCGGATAAATTTTTAGTTGACGAGAAGTATTTGTGTGGCTCGCTCTTATTTCCGGAGAAAGTTTTGCCATATTTGAGTGTGGCAAAGATACTTAAAGAAACTTCACAAAATGTTTATGAGGCTGGATGAGGTGGGTATACAATTCCAATTATTGATTTCAGAATTACAATTTGTGGACAAAAGAGAAATGGAATGTAACAGAAAATTTCAAATTTTAATAAATGTGCTCTTGTCACGTGACATTGCGTAGTAGTAACCATGCTAATAATTACATTCCACATTCAATCAATTTATTCAGTCCTCCATCAAAAAGCTCATGCCTTTAGACGTGGTACACCTCAAAGCGGATATGGACATGGTCGGCCAAGTCTCTTAAGACTTTTTCAAGGGCAGATTTACCACAAAATTCAAAAGCGGGAAGCTGGCATAAAAACTCAGGATGCAACTCATCAAAAGGGGTCCGAACGAGAAACTGGACCACTTCCAGATGACAGACAGTGGCGTTTTATTTTAGAAGGTGATGGGTCATCATTTATTATAATGGACCGCAATCAAACTCACTGATACAGTTTTGAGTAGGCAGAAGACCACGACAATGTGACTAAGACTGGTGTCAAGTATAAGGTATGCATACGCTCATAATTTAAAATTCATCAAGAATTAAGAGTAAAAATAAACATATGGAGACTGGTAAAATTTCGACTTTTTCAAAACTCCAGTTAATGTATATATTCTGGTAGCGTAGTCCTAAAAATACAGTCTGGTGCAATATGAGACTTGTACGTGATTCCTGGTGTGAATTGGAGGCACCTTTGTGTGACCAGATAAGGGATGTAAAGAATTAATGGGTATTTTTCATATAAATTACAATAATTTCCACCGAGCATTGTTTAAGGCAATAAAAGCTGCGTAAAATGTGAAGTGTTCTCAAGCAACTCATTTAAAGTAATTTCCTGACTTTGTATAGCTCAGTGACTTTAAACAAAAGTAAAGAAAGTAAGAATTTAATTCTTACTGGCTGTAATCTTACCTTGTGGTAGCTGAAGGTTACGTGGGAGGAGTTACCATAATCGAAGGAGTGACCGACGCTAACATATTGGCATGCCATAAGCCCAGTTATTGGCCAAAGTTGGATGTTGGCACACCAAACGATAGCCAATAAAAAGTTTTAATTGGTACTTTTTCAAATTTTTGAATTTCCACGTTTAGCGGTTGGCGCGATGATTTGAATATTTTTAGCCATTTTTCACAACTTGTGAAAATCGAAATGCACGTCCCTGTCAAATTCTTAATACTTAATGGAATAAGCTAAAATTGGGCATATGTCAACTTCAAACAATGGGCTTTTAGATGACATTTAGCTCTTGTCAATATAGGCTTTAACTAGTACTATATTGGAAGTTTAATGTGGCAACCCAAAATATTTTGAATTCTCCTATGTTAAGTCAGCCATAAAACGTAAAGCAATTAACCATTTATAAGGATGGCTAGCGCGTTGGAAAGAGCAAAAAAAGTTGTATCTGGTTCACGAACATTGGTTTTCGTTTGAGGTCATATACAGCTAAATTATTGTAATTTATATGAAAAATACCCATTAATTCTTTACATCCCTTATCTGGTCACACAAAGGTGCCTCCAATTCACACCAGGAATCACGTACAAGTCTCATATTGCACCAGACTGTATTTTTAGGACTACGCTACCAGAATATATACATTAACTGGAGTTTTGAAAAAGTCGAAATTTTACCAGTCTCCATATGTTTATTTTTACTCAAAGGTTTAGTGGACATAATTTTTTAAATCATGCAATAAATAATTGATTTGTCAAAGGTTCATGGACCCAATAAAGACTTTCTAATGAGCCCCTACACCTGGAGGACATTTCACTGTTTGATGCAAAGCCAGGCGGTGTTGGATTGTCAAAATTCTTTAAGTACTAGAAACAAGTTGACTTCGAATTAGAAGGCAAGCGGATCTATCTTGATGAAAAGCATACACCAGAAAGTGTCTTTCAAAACTTGCAGTTGAGCGACCATTATGAACGCTATGACTCATACAAAGATTCATTTGACACGCTTTGGGATAATCGATCGCCGTTGAAGATTCTATATCGCTTATGAGTAAACTCCTGATTGCTGGACTTGTTTTAATGCTAGTTATGAGAGTTTTATTGATTGCAGCATAGCGATCTCTAGCGAAGTCCGAATGCATGGAAATATTAATTATCGATGACACTCCACTCCAAATAGTTTTAATCTTCCGTAGGCGATTATAATCTTTTAATTTAAAATTAGCGAATGAATCTAATGCATGCATTATGTCCAAGTAGCCAACAGGAATACTTTTGTAGGGAGGGTTCTTCTCCACATTGAACACCACGTTTCCTGACAGTTCCTTAGATGCGTGTGAAGTGTTTTCTTTAAAATTTCTAGTTATTAGCAGTAAACAAATGTATTGAATGTATTGGCTATGGTTACACACAAACGGATTATGGAATTAGTGATTCATAAGAAACCCGCTTTTTATGCACGTAAACATCTTTAATCAGAAATTCTTTTTATTGTAAAACAAATTTATTGTAAGTGTTTAGTGGCATTTATAAAGTCCTTTACTTTTCATGTGAAACGCTAAAATAGATGTTGTAATATTTAATAATCACAATGAACACATAGATTTATATCCTGATATGTACCTAAAATCTTTTTAGATGTAAGATAAAATGATACAGATAGATAAACTTAAAACCAATGTAACCTAGGAGGAAAATATTATAAGGGGATTCATAGGATAAAAGGTGCCTGACGGACAAAATGTCACACGGGAAATGAAAGAAAACTTACGATTAGTCTAAATATTTAAATGTCGTTATGGTTCAAATAATTAAAAGTTCATGGTTACAATAAAAGCACCAATTTGATTGTTTTTTGTATTACAAAATTTAAAATGTTCGGAGCTGTTTTCATTTCATAGAAATTCACCGAGCCAATTTGTATCTTGATTTTTCGATTGTATCTCAATGTAATTTGATGCTGGGATTTGCGAACATTTTCTACTGCAAGTATATTCCACCCATTATACCGTTTCCAACGAAGAGGTATGGATTTACTAATAGCGTTTGTTTTCAGAGGAAAAAAGTATCCAATAAGCATGAAAAAATAGGTGTTCATTGTTAAATAACCAGCAAACAGAATACACGTAATTGACATATGTGATCGAATCGAATATCATTGCGTAATAAAATAGTAGCAAACAAGATTGAAACAACTGTAACTAAACCTTGAGAATTGATTGTAATTGTTTTAAAACAATCGTTCACTAGTGCTGCGTATAATTGTAAATATTGAAATTCTGAAATCCAAATTTGTCGCTTGCTGGATGACACCACCGGCCATCTACTCACAAGTTTCACTTCTTCGTGAAACTTACGAGTAATTTCACATAAGGAAATGTTACATGGAAGCAAAGCATAATAAAATACTAAACATGCCATGCTTAAAACATTTGTAAAAATGTATATTTCAATTATGGCCATAGACACGTTTATAAAAGTTCTCATAAGAGGCCATTCTGCTAGACACGGTGACAATATCGAAGAGATCGGCTCCAGAGATCCAAACAACACTAAAGCACTGTAACAAAAGAATGATGCGACAGTCAAAACTGAAGTCATTATCATTATAGCTTTAGTAATCCACAACGATCGACAGGTTTTTAGTTGAAAAATTGTGTTAATTAACTGGACAAAATGTATCGAATTTGTCCGAATGAAATAAAATATTTCACAGCCAAGGTGAACACTAATCAACCAGCACACTGCTGTGACTAATTTGTCGCCAAGTTCTTCTTTCCTCAAGTTTTGAAATGATGCTACCTGAAAAAGAACTTGCATTGTTCTTACCACTATGTGAGCTAGTTCTGTAAATCTTGAATATGCAATGCTTTTATTTTCATTGCTGACAACTACTTGGGTCGGGGAATAGCTTCGCATCATAGGACAAATATTCCCAGGAATCACGCTTGCTAAATAAAATATGTTTTTATTGAATATTCGTCGAGAAAATAATTTCCGTGTGGCATGATTATGTCGCAAGCCAAAAGGTTTGTAATTAAATGATTTTTGATTACAATATGTTCACAAGACTTGTAAAAGTTGGATTTATCAATATTTATTTCCTTAGAAGAAGCAGTCTTTACGAAAACGACTGTTAATACTTAAGGAAGATTTTTGTGAGTTTGTGCTGAAGTTTTATTGATTATAAATAATGGCTTATTAACACAATTCTATGACGCAAATATTGGAATAATAATAAAAATGATACCTTTGTGCAATAATTAAATATTTGTCTACTAATACCTCCAGTTGTTATTCAAACCAAAAGTATGTTTAGAAAACGGTTGCATGCCTATGACGGTTTTCTAATTAAGATATTGCTAATCAGATAAACAACAAAACAACAAACGTATTATTTGTCAAAAACCCTTTTCAGTCGGAAATAAGACATAATTGTTTGAGAAATTGTAACCTCCCTGTCTTTCTGAAATACATTGAACAAACAAATTTGCATTTGGGGTTAGAAATAGAAAAAAATCGTTGTTTATGTAATAAGAATGAGAATCGACCCATCAAACAAAGTATTATCAATGATATTTTTGGTAGATCAGAGTAGTCTTATAAAAATACTAAACAATCCATAAAATAGCTATGAAACAACAAAGAAAAAACTATAGGAATTCCTATTACGGAAGATTTCCTTTTAAGAATTTGTTAGTTTTGCTTCTTTTCTCGAATGCAAGAACGTACCCTAACTTTTGACCATATTCTAGCATTTTAAAACTATTTTGATGCATACATTTTAGGTTAATTATTTAATTTACAGTTAAAATTCCATCATATTAATAAAAATCTTGGATCACTTGGTTTCTTAACAGTTTGTCAGTTTTAATTTGGCTCCATGTTGAATTACTTGGCGTCCAACAGTTCAAAATCATTAAAAAATGGAGGAGATTTTTCACCCAGATATGTCGGAAAGGCGTGTTTTCTGTTATAGTTAAGAATACAACAAACAAACATTTTTTTCGTGCTATTTAAATTGCTGCTGTTCTGTAAATATTTAAAAAGACAAACCTCAAATATCTCTTGAAGGTACAAAACAAGAAGGCTTAGTAACTGATCATTGTCATTTAGGTGTAGAGAAACCACTGAGCCCCACCAAATCCCGTCGTATAAAGCGTATTTCAAAAATTCTCTGTATTCTTTGATATCTTCATTGCTCATTAGGCTCTCCATATCTAATTTAAAGTCATCTATATTTGTTTTAAACGTATCGGGCTGCCCATAAGAACTGGTAACATTAATATATCCGGTCGAGTTGATTTTGAAATCTATTAAGAAACTGAACCAAATGTGGGGTGAAACATCAAACGACCAATTCCCTTGACCAGCAAAAGGTACTGATGAAAATAAATGGCCAGATGTTGCGTACCTTCCTGTGAAATAATTTGAATATTATTGACGAAATATCATTTCTCGAAATGCTTTTTAATCCTTAATGTTTTTAGAAACACTGAAATCTTACCATAAAAAGTTAAACCAGAAAAGTTAGCTCGTATCTCAATTTTCCCAGTGTAAAGGTTTGTGTACTCTGTGGCTTCCATTGATAACACGTTTGAATGACCCTTCACCGCCATTTCACTGTTTAAAATATTTTTTTTTAAATCTGAACTAAAATATCACAAAGGTTATAAGTATTTGAATTTCATAATTTGTCCTACGTTATATTGCAATGAATGTCAGTTACTACTGCATTATCATTTGCTACTCTAAATGTTCCTCTTCTTAATGAACTTGGATCTAAATTATTACTTTGTAGCCGGACTGAATAGTTAGCAAGTTTTTGATTTAGAAATCCCCTAAAATCATTAGAGATCACGGGGTTCACTTCCAGGAGTACCATCACATACATGAATGCAAACGATCTAAAATATTGAACCATTTTGGCCCGAATCTATGAATTATGGTGGAAGCAAAACACTCGTGAAGTGATGGAGACAAGACAAATGTTTGAATGTATATTTCTTGCTGTAATCCAATAATATTTATATGTAGCCAAACAATAGATAAAAATATCTACATTATTAAATATTAACAAAATCGATCAAACAATATTGCAACCAGGTGCAAAACTTGCTTTTCAGAGAACAAAAAATCTCTTGGAAATCGGGGACGAAAAACTTTACTTTATGTTTACATAACAAGTTTTGCCGGAGGTAGCATTCTCTGAATTTTTGTCATGCTAAATCGAGAAGCAAAAAAAACATGAAATTCACATTTTTGTCGTTATATCTCTATTGGAATTCAAATGAATGAACGAACAACATCCTAGTAGCAGTAGTTCCCCGAATTATATTTATGTGGTATGGAAATGTAGATTCGAAATATTCTGTTTTATCGTGATGTCAGAAAATATGCTAATACATATTTTATGTCTTATTTTAAATAAGTAACATATAAGTCACGATTACATTTGTATTTCCTATACGCTGTGGCAATGTATCATATGGTTCTAAGAACAATTGCGTATTTATGACATTTCAAAGTAGTATGTCAGGTTATGACAAACCCGTGATGTCATTATGGATGCATAAAAATATGAAACACTTGTGTTGTGATCTGTGGTAAACCGAAGACTATGTTATGACTGCTTATTATGAAACATAATTTATGACTGTGATGTGATGCAATACAAATAATCCGGTTCATAATTTTATGAAGCCTTTTACTGTTACCATGTATATATGAAATCCTTCTTCTAAACATATTTATTTAATGATTTTTATCTTAAACATTAATTTTGTGTTAAAAGAATCTCGTACAAAATACTGTTATATATTCGTAAATGTGAAATATAAGAATAAGACAACGATATTTTTACTGTAATGAGGAGTGAGGAGGTCTCCTATTGCAATAAAACTATGTACAAGTTTTCAAACCTTGATCATAAAGAAAATTTCACAAATTTGAGAGAATTTGGGAGAAGGTACGTTAGGGCACATTTTGTTTTTATGAGTAGTTTCATTTGAAACCTGAAACACCTAAAAACGAGTGCCAATAAAGTGGTGAAATTTTTCAGATTTTCTGTAACCGTATGCTCTAAACATATCTATAGCACAGTTTTGTTGGTCATATGAGGTCATAAACGTGTACAGGGCAATAAAAAGCTCCAAATTTTGATAATTTTAAGATTGTTTATGGGATTTGGATCGGTAAACCGGTGTCATCATGATGATGAGCCGAAGAGTTTTCAAAATTCTATTGGAATAAATTCAAGCTTCCTAATTTTAGCTATCCGTTGAACCGCTACTTACATATTATTATTTCAAAGAGTTCTCATGCTCTACCAATACGCGCAGTTATTCAGTCAGTCATCCTATAATATTGCTCAGATGCAATGCAATATTATAGTTTTCTTTTTCCTTATACAGTCTTGCTGGGTTATAAAATAAACGACACGAAGACAAATTTTCTAACTCTAAACTAAATTAAATGTTAAAAAATATATATGATATCAATATCTTACTGGTACGCATTTAAACTATTGATCTACTACTTTCTATTTATAAAAAACCGTCTAAAACCAAATTACTAAAATCAAATGTTTAAAAAGTAATTAATTTTGCTTAGAAACCCCCTTAATCAGCTAAATAAAATAACCCCGTAAATGTCTTAACAAAATAGGAAAATAGTGCTATTTTTGTGTAAACAATTTACTAAAACATGTATATATATACATATTTTAAGCCCTGAGCCCTGTTAAAAACAATGATGAAAATAAGCTTTTTAGAATCTTATTTTTAAAAAAACGCTTTATATATTTATATATTAACGCTAAAATTCAATTTGATTGGGCTTTTTTAATTTTTTTTAAATTTTTGGTCAACAGATACAAAAGTTCAATTAACTCTTCCAATTCAATTCTTTGTCTTGTCTTGAAAATTGCAAGTTAAGCTTAGAAAATCAATCAAAATTTTACTCAAAACTCCGTTATTCTTCAGTATTTCGGTAGTTTTGAGTTTATTGAATTAAGCAAAAACTAATTACAAAAGACCTACATATGTCTTTTAAAACAATAAATTGGTGGCATAAAAATTCCTTGTCTTAATTGTTGTGACAATTTCAACGTTTAATACAAGTTAAGTGGTTATTACGAGTCAATATTTAAAAGAATTTGGTCCAAAGAGGCTGAATGTGTAAAAACATTTAAGATAATATCTTCATCAGACATTTTACATAATTACAAATTTATATTCTCTAGCATGTAACAGAAAAGTTAACTCAATAACTGTATAATTCAGAATCCGTCATATTCACGTGTACAAGATCAACGATTTAAAATACTAGTACAGATCTAAAATACAAAAAATAACTTCTACACTTCATTTCTAAAAGCCAAAACAGCACTAGCGGTATATGAGAGTACAGAATAAATATAGTCAGTCCGGGTAGCCCTGGTCACAGTACCTAGAGAGCTATATGTAAAACCGATATCTCTAGATGATTTTATGGTTTTCCAGATCAATTTTCCCCTCCATACATTACGTTTAGATATCTCCCCACATGAGTGCATCCAACGATTTGTTAACCTCCAACTTTGCTCATTTGTATGCACTAAGAGGCTCAGTAGGATTGCCAAAATGACTACACCCATCATCCCAAATATGGGGAAAACTATATAAATTTCAAACGATATTTTCCCTAGAAAGATGACTGATGAGGCAAAAACTGAAACTAGCAAGATGAAAACTGACCCAAGAGCTACAGTAATAACCACTGAAGCAATTTCGTTGCCTATGGAAAATAGTAGTCGAAGAATTATCCAATCACGAATTGTCGTTTCATTAACCTCTCTATAAGCAAGTACCTCAATGCAAGATTCACACAGACTGAAAAATACTGTACCAAGTAGTGCAATTGTTCTTATCTGTGTACAACCCTCGATTACACAGAAAACTGCAACAACAGTTCTTATCGAAAATATTAGTATTGTTACCAGAAGATTTCTGGACTCTTCAGGAGTGAAATGATTTAAAACCAGACACGGCGAGTCAATTTCCAAAAAAAGAGAGAGAAATGGTAAAAATACGGGTATTAAAGCTAGCCCGATAATTGCTCCAAGCATTGCAATGAAATGCATATCCAGCTTTCTATTCGCCAAGAAAAGAAGTTGTAAACGTTTCGGGATGATGTATTTAGATTGACATTTCGTTGTGTATAAATTGTGTTTTCTTCTCCTAACTTGTTTTTCAAAGTCCATCAGAGCATTCATAGCAACAGCAATGTCGACGGATTGTTCTTTCGTGAGAAGATAATAAATTGCAAGAATAATCACTGCAAAGCTTAATTCCACTTCTAAAGATTTCTAAAATTTTATAGTTGTTAGGATGATGAAGTGCATCCATTAGCACAAACAAACAGGATGGAGCACCGATTCCCAAAACTAGTACAAGATTAATGAATTTCCATAAAGGTATATGAGGAATGAAACGTGACTCTGTTGAGTATTTCCTTGCAATCCTATCCCAGTATAGATATGACCGGTAACGGTACACGTTGTCTGTGATGGCCTGATTGAGATCAAGGCAGTAGTACATGAGAGATGACATTCTTATGCAAGTAAAGTTATAACTTAAGAAGAAGAGGCAGAAGATCTACAAACTTTTCATAAATCTGATTTTAAAGTGAAATATTGGTGCGGTTGATTTTTCGAGACTAAAAACTAAAGAACAGCGTTTGTAACTTTACAGCTAATTTTTATATTTGTATGTAGACTTGCTCGTAAAAAAGCATCAGGGCAGTAATACCGAATCTCTGTTCTAACACGAAACTTATGAATCTGAATTAAAATTTGAACAATAAGAACCGACTTTGTGAAATATTTCTTTTCAGTATTGTAACAGTATATGGATAGCCGGTAGTGAGAAATTTTTTCTGTAAACGTTTGGTATAAATCTACGCACAAATACATGAAACGTGACGGAGTTGTTATTAATGCGAGGTTTCTCAAACAACAGATATACAAATTTTACTCCTAAATGATGTTCTTAAAACATTCCGCACATTTAGATTACTTGTTTAGTAATTGAATGTTGCTGGTTGTGTAAGGCAATAGTTTTATGTGTACATGTTCTTACGGAGCATGAAAATTGATGTCGTAAGAAGAAAAAATCTAATGCCATAATAGAAAATCAAAAAGCCATGTTAAGTTTTGCATATTTTACGAAGTTGTATTCGTTTGCTTGTATAAATTCAATATCATGTATCTTGTTGAAGGCGATTTGTCTGAAATGGGAAATTTTAAAATCTGATATAGTTATTTTGAAATATTTTTAGTTACATTACACAGTAAAGTAGCCGTTGATTTAAAACATAACTACATATAAGGACAACTTTATTAGTTTTGACTATTTATTCTGTCGTAAATATTTGTTCTGTACAATATATAATTGAAAAGCATAAAATAAATTGACTCATTGCTTGCATTTTTAATTTTATAACACTAAACGGAGATGACAACAGAGCTATTTAACAAATTTTGAGTTTAACCTTAAGAAAAAATTAAAAGTGGTCGTTTTGTGTTCCGTAGTTAAATAAATCGGGCATATTTAATTGTTATCTGAAGCACAACAATTACTTCCACCTACCAGACGTCTGTTCTACCATGTGTATATACGAAATTGATTTAAAGATTTCGAATAAAAAAGGAAACTGTTTTAATAAATTTCATACGTTGGAAGGAATTTCTAGCGTTTTTAAAAACCAAACATTATTTTTCTTTAAATGTAGAGCACATCAATTATATTTCTAATACAAGACGATACGTATTACTTATACGTGTTACACAACCGTATACGTAACATTTAAGATTGAAAAGAAAAATAATAAATTGGCAAATGTATTTATTCCTAAAATTAAATATTCATGTATTTTTCTGATTTGGTTCCCTTTTTCTTACTTGAAATTAATTTAAATTATATTTGTTAAGTAATGCTTCGAATTAAAAACAATGTTTATGATTTTGCTTTTTCTACGTTTGTAATGCTTTAAAATTTGTTGAGCTTATGAGCCGATAAAATGTGTTGCTGGCAGACAAAAATTATTGTAAGATAGAGCATATTAATTTAAAAAACTTGGAGCTCCATTATAAGAATTATTGTTACAGGATTATTCTCATTTTTTTATAAAGTTAAGGGCTATTCAAAAAATTCTAATGCTCCAAAATTTACATATAAAACCAAGCGTTCGTTTTATGACCATATATTATCTCCAAAAATTTGCAGGAATCGAATGGGAGGAAAATTTTAAAAATGTAATTTGTGTTTTTGGAAAATAATAATCAAGTATTCTAAAAGTTAAGTTAATAAACAGAGATGATATGAACTAGAGACACAAGTTTTCTCGTAAAAGATAAGCATCAAAACCCAAATCAATGTCAAAATCCTTTGCAGTTATGTTTTCTTTTGGAAATATTGGGATTTAAAAGCTATTTAAAGGAGATCAATTATTAGATAAGTAATGGATTTTGAGGAATGTTTTGGTTGCAGTTTTGATTACCATTTGACATTTTATAACACCTTTTAAAAATGGTCCAAGTACGATCTACTGACACTGACAACATCGCATTGATTCTTAACACAATATCTCTTGCATATATATTCTAAATATTTAAACCAATGATTCTGAAATTGTGTTCTTTAGAGGCCGCAAGGATCTTTTCGGTTGCTTTTGTATTATCAATTGCAATTTGTAAAACACATCGTGTGTCTTCACAAAATAAAATTTATAAGTCGAAAGGCTAAATAAATATTACAGTATCAGCAAAGTCGGTACATACTAAATGTTGGACGCAATCCAATGAACCATATTGCAGGAGTTTCTATGTCGGTAGGGCCAGTTATTCTGATCATATATAACACCATTGTGATGAATTTCCAAACAAAACTTCCGACCGAGTTATAGATAATTTTTAAATTCATTGGGAGATTCGTATACGCTGTAATATTTGCCAGTGTACCAGTGGCCAATAATATTTATGAGTTCAGAAAATAATTATTAAAGTACTGCTGAAGGTAAAAGTAAATTTGAATTTCAAACTCTTGGCTCAATATGGATTGGATTTCTTTGTTTGGAGAAAACAATGAAGAGCGCAAGAGCCACTGACATTTTATTACGGAGTTGCTCCTTTTTTAAATTTGACAAATTACAATATTTATCCTAACACTGTAAACTATAAAATTACGTAACGGTGTACTGTTGCTTGGATAAAACATCATAACATACTAGTATCTGCTCAAAGAAAACCTCAAAAAAGTAGAAATGCATATGTGGAATGCATACTGTTTCAATGAAACTTTTTAAGAAGTTGGATTACTGTCCTAGTCAAAAGTAAGGACACCTTTTTAAAACTCCTGTAACTTCAACATACGTAAACTGATTTATGTGATTTGTACATCATTTGAAAGATGCCTATAATAAGAGAAAGAAAATAAACCCCTTTGTTTGCAAACGATGACGTAAATACCCAAATAACATACCATTTGAAAGAGAAGAAAAATAGCTTCAAAATAAGCCATTTGTTGCAAAATATTATTACCAAACACGGTTGTTGGATTCAGCTGAATAAAGGTGTCTTTACTTTTGACTAGGGTAGCATTTAGTTGCAAAAGCCTATGTTTCAATATTTTGATGCATACTACAACAATTTCAACATACTCTAAAATCAATGCAATAATCTGCATTGGGGCAAATTTTCACAAGGTCGTAAATACTTCTTCGTTAATCAAACAAATTCTAATATTTTAGTCCTTAGACGCCGGGAATTTTATATTGGAGAGGCTTGGGCAGCAAGCATTAAATTCGAAATTTACGGTATATGCATAAACAAAATCATAATGAGCTAGTAACCCAAAATCCAGTTGTACAATGATCGCCTAATTTTACGAAGTATCCGGAGAGTACAGGTATTGCGTAATTACGATTTGTGTAGACATATATTAACTAAGAATTGCGCTCATCAAGTATCATACTTGAAGGTATTTATTGCGTGTGCAAAAACACTCTTGGTATGCATATAAACTGTTGGTCTCTAATTTTTTTATGCTAAACTATCTTAAACCAAATTAGATAGACAAGTAATCAGTTTTTTAATGAATTCATTTACCCAGTCAAATAAAGCAATTCCCGTACATATCGTAAATAAATAGGAAAAATAAAACGCTAGCTTTTCATTACAACTTTACGATAACATGTTTGTAGGTATGTATATATGGAAAGTAATTATCTTCATTTTATTTAAGCCTATGGGAAACTAATCACAAAAATAGCTTCTTATAACCTAATTTTTTAAACGATTTACATATTTTAGCCGCAAAATGTGACAAAATTGGGTTTTATAATGCTTTTTCCTTCGTTTTTATTGAAACAGTTTAAAAAATCCAATTTAAAAGCATTTGTGTATTATTGAATTGCCTTTAAATGTTTTTTCCAAGTTTTGAAAAGCAATTAAAATATTATTCCAAACTTTATTAATTCCAACTTACAATTTTCATTATTTTCACACACCACTGGAGTTTAAAACGAGAGATGCCTGTTGCCCACTTCCTGTTATCAAAATCGTGTCATTTGCTCTCTCTGCGTAAACAACTACATGTCTATCCGCAGTTTTAAAATGAAAAACTATGCAGGGTTTAACCACTCTCAATCCATTAACGCCAATGATAAAGTTCTTAAGTTCAATGATAAACTGACAATAGTTTTATCGAGTAATCTGGCATGTGAAACGTTGATTGTTATGACACAAGAAAATAAATATTTATTCAAAAAATATGAATTTTCTTAGTTCCCTCCATGATATCCCAGAAATCTAAAAAATGAATTTTACAAAGAATTTAACATTGTCTTTGACCCATAAACCTAAAATTACTCCAAACATGAAATACTCACCTCTAGTATGACATCCGTTTAACCTAGTAACCCTCAATTGATAATAAGACTTAAACTTTTGTTAAGTCTTAAAACAGCGAAAAAGCAATGCCAAAGGAAAATGATTTTATCTAAGAACGATCAACAGAACAAAAACTTCTCTAACATCACTAGCTTTATATGCACATATCATTTACGTGAAAATATTTGGCTTTTAGTATTCATTTAGTTCTTGCTTTATTGAATTAAAAACAAATTACTTATAAAAGTACTTGGCAAATAAACATTTAGTTTAGTGACGTTAATTTATGGCCTTAAGTATTGTGGCGATTTTAACGCTCATACAAGCAGTTATTGCTAGATGAATCATAAACATTTAAAAGAACGTAGACAAAAGACACTGAATGAGTAATAAGGTGTAGGATTATGGCTAATCACAAGTTCCACTGAATTATAAATTCACTTAGTCGTAATTTTCTAGTCCCAAACACAAAAAATAACAGATCAATCATGAACGACATCAATTAACTTATTATAAATACGTAAACTCTAATTGTAAGGTTCAGCTCTTTTTTGGTGCAAATACCGTTAACACAATTAAACAACAGCAAATACCCTCTAAACCTTATTCCTAAAAGCCAAAATAGCACTAGCAGAATAAGAAAGCACAGAGTAGATGTAGTCTGTTCGGGTGGCCCTTGTCACAGTCCCAAGAGAGCTATAAGTGAAGCTAATATCTCTGAATGATCTTAACATTTTCCAGATCAATCTACCCTTCCATACATTTCGTTTTGATACCTCTCCACATGAGTGCATCCATCGATATCTTAGCCTTTGACTTTGCTCATTTGTTTGCACTAATAGATTCAACAGTATTCCCAAAATGACTACAGCAATCATTCCGAACAAAGGAAAAAATACATAAATTTCAATTGGTATTTTTCCTAGAAGTATTACTGATGAAGCAAACCAGAAAACCAGCAAATAGAAAAGTGACCCAAGTGTAACAGTAAAAGACAATGAAGCAAAGTCGTTTCCAATATCAAATAGTAGACGAAGAATTGTCCAATCACGAATTGTTGCTTCATTGATCTCTCTTGGAGCAAGTACTTCAATGCAGGACTCACACAGGCTGACTAAAACAGTAGCAAGCAGAGTATGCGTTCGAAACTGAATAGAGCCTTCGATTACACAGAAAACTGCAACGACAAATCTTATTGAGAAAATTAGTATTGCAAGTAGGAGGCTTCTTGACCCTTTTTGAATAAAATGGTCGAAAACAAGACACGGCGAGTCTACTTCTAAGAGAAGACCAACAAACGGTAAAAATGTGGAAGATACAGTTAGCGAAATAATTAGTCCCAACATCGCAATGAAATATAAATCCAGGTTTCCATTGTCTAAGTAAAGTGGTTGAAAACCCTTATGTATCTTGTACTTAAATCGGTGTTTTGTATTATGTAAATTTTGTTTTTGGAAAGTAACCTGCTTCTCAAAGTCAATCAGAGCATTCATGGAAACAACAATATTAGCAGAATGTTCTCTCGTGAGGGTATGATAAGTTGTAAGAATTATTATAGCAAAGCTAAATTCCACAATCACCGAGAGAATATCTATAATTTTGTAATTGGAAGGATGATGAAGTGCGTCCAAAAGCACAAACAAACAGGTTGGAACACCGATTCCCAGGACTAACACGAGATTGATGAATTTCCAGACAAAAATGTGAGGAATGAGACGGGACTCCATGAAAAATTTCTTTTTAGCACTATCCCAGTACAGGTAGGACCGGTAACGGTACACTTTGTCAGTGATGGCCTGATTGAGATCAAGGCGATAGTACATGAGAAGAGATGGCATTGTTTTTATGCGAAGTTTAAACTCACAAATTTAGTCCAAGTTAATTTTGAAATATTTCAGAAAGATTTTACAAGGTTTGTATAGTTGATGTTTCTGGTTGTTAAAAATAAAGCGCAATACTTAGAGCACCACATCAGCTAATGTAGTGGAGGAAAATAACCCACATAAACGATAAAAAGAAGACCAGAATAGAAAACAGAGTTTCAAAAACACATGAGCACTTATCCGTTAGTATATATAAGGCAGAAACTATGTTAGAGTTGAATTTTCTGAAATAAGAAATTTTAAAATTTCATTTGAATATTTTGAAATACTAGTTGTTAGATTACACACTTAAAAGCGCTGATAGCAATGTAAATGCGCTGGTTTAACCCAGTTACAACTGCAGAGATTTTTGAAGTGTTGAACAATTCAAAATAACTTAAATGAGGTTTATTTTAAGACAACAGTCCACGTATTGCAATTACACTCCAGGTTTTTATTAGAAATTTTATTCTACTGTACACAAGAGGAAGATGTTTGAACGGAGATGTTTATAGTTATTAGCCTGTTGTCTTGAGAAAAAAGTTATGTTCGCTTAATATCTGTGTCACGTTAGGTTGGATGAAATTGCTCTTTCGCTATCTAAAATAAAAATGCGCCGAAGTCTTCATCGTAACTGATTACAAATTCATTGCGATTTTGATATGTGTGGAATTATACCAACCCCTTTTGAAGGTTTGATTTATATTGTAAGCAATTTCAACAATTTTCATTTATTGGATGGATTTTCTCACGTTTTAATCAATTTATGAAATTGTTTTTGTTCATATGTGGAGCCAATCATTATTATTTCTAATCATAGACTGTGTGGGTTGTATCTTCATTTAAGATTACCAGATAACATTATAGCCTAAAAAATTATATTGGTGTTGGTGGGTATTTGATATAAAAACAGTTTTTAATTAAAAGGAAAAGTTTTAAAGTGTTTTTAGCAAACAATGTTGCATAACCGAGTACTGGTTTTAAGTCTAAAAATATTTTCATTACATTTCATAAGTAATACACGATAACGTAAATCATTTTTTGATAATGTGAAATTTTTTGATTGATTTTTTAATTTAATTATTTGTTTCACTATGAAAATAGCTACCATCCGTATTATTTTGTGTAAACGAAATTAATAGTATGAAATTTTCGTGATCTCAATGTCCGTTCGTTTTCAAATATTCCGTTAAAGGTATATAAAGCATTTCTGTCATCTAAAGTCTTAAACATTCTAGCCTAGCCAAAAACTCCAAAATCTTTGTTTATTTACTTACAACTTTATTAATTTTTTTTTGTTTCGTCGTTGACATACGTTAATGGAACAATACTTATTTTCCAACCCTTGGTTGTATAGAAAAAGAAAAACTATAAAAATATACGTATTACATACAGGAGATTATTTTTCATTTACGATTCCGTATTCCAGTAGTTTTTGTTTCATTAGATTAAGCGAAAAATTACTTACTCAAGCCCTTTAACCTTAACTGGATTGCCCTGATTGGTAGCATAAAATTCTTGTGGCGATACTAACCTTGTAATTGTAATTGCCAAATTTATTTTGCACATAAGTACGAGATACAATAGCATAACATGTTACATAACATATTGTTTGAATGCACTTGTCCCTCTTTGCGAGAAGATAAAAAGTATAATTAGTCAAAAGTAGAAATACAAAAAATCTAATTTCAAATTATATATTTTAAATGTAGTATGGCATGTCTTTGTCAGTTCTTTTCCTCATGATGTGCTGTCGCACTAGTCCATCGAATTCAATTTCATTTTTGCTTCCTTTGATATTCATGGGTAGATACTTCCATAGTATTATGGCACGATAACAAAAGGAGCTTTTGCCAATCCCTGTATTTCTTGATACAAGCGGTTACCACGAGACAAGTTATAATTATATTTAAAAGAATTTGGCCAAATAACGCCAAATGAACGAAAACATTAGATAATGCTTCAGCACAAGTTTTACATAACTATGAATTGATTGATCCTAGCATATTACATAGAAATTAAATCATTCAGACCAACAGTTGACTTCTTCAAAACACATCATATTTGCATGTAATGGATCACCAGAATTCTCTTTGTACAACACCAGTACACATTTAAATGCAGTAAACAGCATCTAAACTTTTTTCATAAAAGCCAAAATAGCACTAGTTTAGATACCTCCTCACATGAGTGCATCCAACGACATCTTAACCTTTGGCTTTGCTCATTTTTTTAAGAGATTAAACAAGATTCATATAATGACTACACCAATCACTCGACAAACAAAAACATTATTTAGACTTTAACTGGAATTTTCCCTAAAAGGGTGACTGATGAAGCAAAGCAGAAAACTAGCAAGGTGAAAATTGACCCACGAACAACAGTAAAAACAAATGAAGCAAAGTCATTTTCTATGGCGAATAGTAGACGAAGAATTATCCACTCACGAATTGTGATTTCATTGACCTCTCTTGGAATAAGTACCTTAATGCAAGATTCACACAAAATAAAAAGAGCAGTGCAAAGTAGTGCAATTATCCCAAACTGGGTACAACATTTGATTATGAAAATGGTGTGTACTATGACCCAGGAGATGTAGGATCCCTTGCCATGCCCTACGACCATGATGCCCAAGACTAGATAACCACAGGATGAGAAATGAGTGGACTGAACCGTCTGTTCCCTTTGGAGTTCTGGAGCGCACGTAAGTGAAACTCAATTCACCAGTCTTTATTATATTCTCTGAGTATCATACAAGTCATGCATTGTGGCTTAAAGCTATAGTGATACACAGACAGACCTGTGCATTTTGGTGTACTTTCGTACCAACATGGCATAAAATGCCTATATAACAATACAGTAGTGACATATCCGTCACATGATTACACAGAAAACTGCAACAATTACTCCAACAGAAAATATTCAGATTGTTACCAGAAGACTTCTAGACTCTTTTTGAATGAAATGGTTAAAAACCAGTTACGGTGAGTCGATTTCTACGAAAAGAATGACACATGGCAAAAAACGGGTATAAATACCAGCCCGATAATTAATCCGAGCATTGCAATGGAATATACATCATGGTTTGCATTCTCCAAGAAGACAGGTTGTTAGCCCTCCGATATGACCAATGTGGCATGGCATTTTGACTTATTTAAATTGTGTTTTCTGCTCGTCTCTTGCTTTTCAAAGGCAATCAAAGCATTAACAGCAACAAAAATTTCAACAGAATATTATTTTGTGCGAATATGATATTCTGCTAATACAATCACAAAGTTTAATTCCTTATCACTGCGATAATTTGTTACATTTTGTAGTTACTAGGATGATGAGGTGCATCCATATGCACAAATAAACAGGATGGAGCACTGACTCCCAAAACCAATCCTAGATTAATTAATTTCCATTGAAGTATATGAGAAATAAAACGTGACTCTGTAGAATATTTCTTTGCAGTACTATCCAGTAGAGATATGATCGGTAATAGCACTGTTTGTCTGTGTTAGCCTGATTAAGATCAAGGCCAGCCTGTTTTCATCTGGTAGATGAGGACAGGCTTTCTCCCTCTAACATATTTTACCCATTGCCCGTATGCATAAAAACTAGTGGTCTATTCCCGGTTTATGCTAAACCATCTAAAATCAAGTTAGATAAAAAAGTAGTCAGTTTTTTAATAAATTCAGGTAATCAGTCAAATAAAACGACTGTAAGATTCTCCGACTGTTATAATCGACTGCTGAAGCTAATGATATCAAAGTTTACTGATGAAATATATATTTTGTGGTTCCGTGTTTAAATGAACATGCTCTCATCATTTATCACGTACTGTTATTTTGTATATTGAATTTGACTCCAAGATATGATTAAACTGCTTCGATTGTGTCGACTTGATTTTTTAAGTACATGTACGACCCAAAAATGATCACATGTGTTACGTCTTGATTCAACTTTCATTAAGGTTAGAAGTTCTAGCTCTAACATTCTCAAACTGACGCCATGTTGCTTTTTAAAATTAATTTGCTTATTTAGATTATACTTTTAAAATATAACACAAAAAAGTTTCACAGACAAAGTTGATGGTATTAAGTAAATATTCGCAGTTTCAGCGTATCTGTAATAGTATGCGGAAGGTCACTTAAGACGAAAGTTCTTGGTCATCATTTCAGGTGACGAGTGTACTTAAAATACAAACTGCCTTTTTTGTCGGAGTTTCTTACAGGTACTTAAACCATGATTGACAGTTATATTCGTCTCATCGTTCTGTTTTTATCCCGATACTAGGATGGTTCTAACAGTCTGAGATTTCTACACAAGGAAATAAAACCATCCCCGTACAATGTGTATGCCATAAATAAATAGGAAAAATTAAATGCTAGTTTTCCGTTAAAAGTAAACGATAACATTTTTGTATGTATACATGGGAAGAAATTATCCTCATTTTATGTAGGCCCATCTGAAAAAAATCGTGAAAATAAACCTCTTATAATCTTGTTTTAAACGATTTACATAATTTGGCCAAAAAATGACAAAACTGAGGTATATAATACATTTTCTTTCTTTCGAATTGAAACAGTAAAAAAATTCAATTTCAAATCACTTGTGCATTGAAGAATTGCTTTTGAACATGTCTTTCAAGTTTTGAAAAGCAATTAAAATCTTATTCATAATCTTATGAATTCCAACTTATGCAATTAAACTTTTTCATTATTTTCACGTACCACTGAAGAGTTTGAAACGAGATATGCCTGTTGCTCATCTCCAGTTATCAAAATCGTGTCATTTGCTCTATCTGCGTGAGCGACCTGTGTTCCATCAACAACAACAACTACTCTCAATCCATCAAGTAAAGTTCAATGATAAACAGACAATAGTTTCATGGAATAATTCAGCATGTGAAACGTTGATTACTATGACTCAAGAAAGAAATTATTTATGAAAATATGAATTTTCTTACTTTGTTTCTCGATATATCAGAAAATACAGGCACCTGTAATGCGTAAATGCGTTTAACCGAAAAACTCGCAATGGATAATAATACTAAAGCTTCTGGTAAGTCTAACGACTGCGAAAAGTCAATACCAGAAGAAAAATGAGTTCATCTAAGAACAGTCAACTGAAAAAAATACGCATTTTCGCTAACAATTCTACTTTTGGCGGCTTCGGCATAAAACCTATACGGCAAATAGCAATCTACATTACTATTATAATAAATTAACGGCTGAACAGGATATGTACAATTACGGGGTACCTGTGTCCCCAAGCTTCTCAGTTTTCCGACTGTTTAACTTGACCTACATGATTCAACGGCTGCTGAGCGTCTGAGTTCAACAATGTATTCATTTGACACGGCT
>JAQIXX010001854.1:0-29279 GCA_034700605.1 Willowsia nigromaculata | reverse complement strand
GGGCTCCCAAAAAATGCATACATCACATCTAGCATTGATACCAAATGCATATGTCACTTCTTGTTTATTCACCAGCGCATTGTTAGATTTATTTTCACTTCTAAAAGTTCATTACATTGCACTCTATTAGTTTCGCAAGCTACAACATTACTTCCGTACCCATTTAACTTAGAGAATATATTTTTGGTCCCCCATAATCAATGATTCTGCGCGCATTTTCAATTCTATTTCTTGCACCCAAAATGCGGACATTTGCGTGCACTCTATTTACATTATTCTGCGTGTAATTTAATTTCCCTCGAAACGCATGATTTTGCAAAAAAATTACTTGAAATAAATTTTAGGCTGGTCCATACTTCTAAAGTAAATTATATTATTTGCCTATATATTTATTTAGAGAACATGTTTGTGAATATTTTGTAACAAAATTTCAAATGTTTTGAGCTTATTCATGTTGAGATACAAAAAAATTCGCACGTTAAGAGACAGAAACTGTCAGCTGCAGATCACAGATTTATGGTGCAGCATAAGCTACTGATAAGCAGAAAGTCCTCTTGACAATTTGTGTATGGGAATAGTGATTTGACTTAACCTTTGTACAATGTGTTTTACTCTTGAATTACTAAGCCGTCATATTGATTGAGATTGTAACACCGTCTCTGAAGGTACTAAAGTCTTTCAAATGAACCAATTTTTAAAAAATTAACTTCTCTTCAACATTATTTGAGCCGAAAGAAGCTGGCGATAAGAAATTAACCTTGGGTTTTAACTTATAACACAAAATCGTAGAATATGGCGAAGTGTTGTAATGAGACAATGCATATGACATTTATTAAATGTAGATAGATCTTCTGCTGCCTAAGATTTTGAGCTAAATCTTCAAAGCCAATATGCTTGCCACATATAGGCTGCATAAACAAATTTAGTGGATATATTTAAGTGCACATAAAATGTTCTTTCAAATGTTTTTGAAATGCGTTTACAGTGATTTTGCCCTCGAAATAATCATTCAAAAACGCATGATTTTGCGCGCGCGAAGAAATCCGTACATGATCTCATGATTTGGAGAGAAAATTGAAAACGCGGGGAAAAGTCCGCATTTTGCAGGGTCAAAAATTACCTGCCTTTTTAAATACAAATGCTTGCATGCAACTCATTTAGGATGCGTAGATAGCCATAAAAAACGAAAATACAATCACAGGGAAATATCGTTTCTTAGTGTGACAGAGATGAAGATTGGTGTGCTTGCGTCTTTGTTTCAATTTCAAACATAAATAAAGTCAAAATCAAAAGTTAGACTTAATTTTAAAATCCAGCTCTGTCACAGTCAAGCATTTTGTTAGGGAGGATGAGCAAGCCTTTTTTCTTTAAAAGGGAATATTATTTTTATAAACTTGATCCTATGTATACATAAATAAACGCGTTCATTCTACTTTTTAGTTTGTGGGGAGTTTAAGATGATAATACGGAATCCAAAACAGATATCCTGTATAAGTTTGCCTAGGATTAAGGAATTCTAAACAGCGTAAACTTGTTGGCCTGCTTGGACTGTGGTAACTTTTATGAGATTACGAACATTTTGACAGTTCACATTGAGCGAGTCGTGTCAAGCGCTTTCAATTCCTTAGTAAAGCTGGAATTGAGTCCAAACTCCATACGAAATCAAGTTGAAAGCGATGCAACAATTATTGCCAAAGACAGGTTCGGGCATTACATTAATGTGGAACCGTGACATGATGAATAATAAATGTGTTACAGTGCAGGACATTTCAAAAATTACGAAACAATACCAATTAATATATTTAACGATTCATTCTCCAGTCAAGTCTGCAGAGAAAGAATGCAATGCTCTGAATGATGACAGGTTTAATAAAAGAAAATGGCAGTCAATGATTCTGTTCATTAGTTGTGGAATTCTAGGAATGTATTCAGTGGTCTTTGTTCGTTGATAGTGTGACTGGTATGTGATGATGATGTATGCATTAGTTTTGGTTGGGTCGTACTCGTACAATGTCAATGCTTTGTATTGCTTTGCTTGTGAACTCTAGGTCTAGGTGTCACATAAATATATGAATAGAGGGGCCAAGTAGCTTGGACTGTTATCAAAGCCAAAGATTTGCCAGTTAGCTATCTCAAAAAGAATTGCTTCATATTTGTTTCACGCATTTCATCATTATGATTCATGGCATATGCTTTTATAAAATGAAACAAATGGTCCAGCTTTCGTAAGGAATTCTCATACGGATAGTAAGAAATTAGCAACAAATTGAAATCCCGCTTTTACCTGAAGTGGTCTGAGTCATGCTCTATTATTTAATAGATGAAATAGTTTTGAAACTTTCAGAAAAACAAAATATCGTGGGCTCATGCAACTATGTGGTATATTTATGTGGATACATGATTTTTCATCATCTTCCAAAATGTAACGTTGTTGGATGGGGGGTAGAATAAAGTTTCGACAAAGCTACACCTCTCTCTCGGTTACATTTCATGGATTCAAACAGGCGTATAATAATATGTAGGTATGAAATCACCATTTTCTCCCAAATTCTTTTTCTACCACCCCATTCATCATGCGATGTACATATTGTACTACTTACTTTCCAGTTCTCTATATATTTTGGGTTAACCCTGGCTCTGCATTTTGTTGCGTGTTTCATGGAAAGTTCAAGGGCGACAAAATAGAAAACGAAAGTTGAAGCAATGCATTTTTGTGATTCGAATAAAATGAAGGAAGGTGAGCATGGAGAAAGCGAAACAAACATTTTCATTTTCCTAAATGACTCTCAACTTGCAAAGCTAGAAATCAAAAAATTTAAAATTCGCTGAACTTGAAAATAAATTTGCTATTTTAGAATTTCCCCCTGTTCATGTTTTCCAAAAGTGCTGCCTGAACAAGACAAGTTAGTATGCTTTATGTGAACTGTGGAAAACTAAAATTGTGTCGAAAAGTTCATAAATTTACTTAAAAGTTACAATCTTTTAGTATATAATTTTACTCATGATATTGTAAGTCGCATTTTCGTAAATCTACTCGCTTTTATTGCTTGAAAGTGTAGTGTACGCTTCTATTAATTGTCTTTGATAAATGAACTTTGATAAAGTAAATGCTGCGAGGAGTAGAGGAAAATTAGTATGCATGTATTGAGCTGGACAGTGACAGGGGAACACATTAAAGCATTTTTTCTAAATATCAATACCTCACTCGAATCACTATACCAGTGCAAGTCTAGCTAGTCTACCAAATTTTGTAACAATCACAATATTCACAATACATAATAGGTATGTATTTTGCTTGGGGCTTGGGGGGCCAGAATGAGTCATCCAGGTGTGGTTCTACTTCCCTACTTTTTCTTTCTCTATTTTGTTATTGCTAAAATTCCATTCCGCCTTACATGGAGGAATGGGGGAGGAAGAGAGCACACAGAGGGTGAAATGGTAAGAAGAAGAGGGGTGATTCAACCATAAATTAACTAAAGAGCGTGTACAACAAAATATTCTACTGAAGCAAACAGTTACAAACTACATTGTTCAAAACAAGGCATTTATTGTATATTTTGTTGTGTGTAGGTGAATATTAATATTAATAGATAGTATAGAAAGCATGGATATGATATAAACTTCTAAATATATCATATATTCCTTGACCCTCTCACTTTCTTTACTTTTCTGGCTGTAGAAAGAGAAAATGGGAACACAAGGCAGATCATTTTAATACCAATTAAGACAGTGCTGGTTATATGGAAGGCAGGTTCCAAGGTAAAAATGGAATGCGAAAGATCATAAAAATTTAAAGTTGCATACCTATTAGTCGATCACATACATGAAGCACTTTGCTTTACAAAAAATTTGGTAGTGAAGAACTAGATTTTTATCTGACTGCCAAATTGGGAGAAAGCTTGGAAAATGTTCCCAGAAAACCCCAAATAACGAAGGAAGAGTAAAACCGTAACAATGTCTCTAATTCCTGGCTGGCACGCATCTTCTCATGGTATTTCCCTACTAACAAGCAACATTATCCCTTCACGGCACCACAGGGGAACCCTTTTATATTCTTCAATTCTACCATCGCTCCTCCACGGTTTTCTCTCACAGGTGATTAGTGACATGGCTGTGAAAATTGTCTCCACAGATCACAACCAGAGCGATGATGATACGATAGAACATCCCAACAACCAAAGACCACATACATACATTTGAAATTCGAAGTAAGAAGTCTCCATTGTTCCTACTTTCTATACAAAAGTCCATATAAAATGCCAAAATAGTTTCGTCTTTCTTCCATACTTCCGCTAACAAGAAACTCTGTCTTCACGCTCTTTATTTTTATCCGATTGTGTGGACCACCATGCTACCAAGCCGATTTTGAAATGCTTTGTTATCTCATGCCATCATAATAATGACAAAAGTTGTCTCTGTTTTTGCCCCATGCAGTATATAAAATGAAGGAACGGAGACAGTTTTAACAGGCTTTTTCGCTTTTTCTATGAAATCATTATACTGCTAATATTTTTGTTGCCACCATCTGCTACACCGCACTTCCCAAATAAATGATGTTGTTGGCACATAATGATTACGATGATGATGTTGATCCCTGTTTTTGTTGAGATCGGGAAAAAGACGAGAAAGGAGAGCTTTCCCCTTGTTCCTTCTTTCTTTTCTTCTTTCTTTCCTCTTGGCACTCCCAATCTTGTCAAAAAATAAGAAGGGAGCGTAATTGCGTGTGTCAGGAGAGAAGCTATTGAATTGCTCGGGTGTCTCAGAACATGATTATGTGCGGTGCACCGTCTTTACCCTCTCCTCAAATAACTTGAGAATACAAGATGGTGAGAGAGAAAGCAGCACAGACTGAGGCTCCATAATGATGAAAGGTAGGAAGCATGTAACAAGTTGCTGATACAAAATCGTTGAATAATAAAAACTCTTTCTGTTTTCCTCTTTTAACCCATCATAATAGCATCCCATTCAAGATGACATCAGCATCAAGAGAGATGACACAATGATTTCATGTGAAATGATGCCAACGGTGGAAAGAAAGTATTACAGATTGGATCTGATGCATGGTTTCCCCTTACATGATAATGTTCAAAAATATTTTTCCGTTTACAACTGCACATCTTTGCTGAATGTCAGTCTGTCCGTCCGTCTCACTTTTTATTTGTGAACAATTGCGGTTTAAAGTTTGTAGGACTGTTTTTCCAAATGAATGGTATAAACAAACCCACAACTATGCATAAATCCAGGGGGAAGAAATAAACGCTGTATTATGAACAATGTGTATTTACTATGTGTAGTACTTCCCTGCAACTTTATATGCCACTAGTTGAGTATTTGCATTATTATCAACGTGCTTTATTGCTATTTTCATGATTATACAAATAGGTTTGATCTCTGACGACCCCATTTTAAATTTCGTTGGTTGAGTGGAAAAGATGAGAAAGGAAAACGCAGAGATACTGTTGTGGGCGGCGGTCGGTGAAAGGAGAGAAAAGGGAACGTAACAGCAGTGCTGAAAATGGAGACGGCAAGAAAAGCTGCTTAAAAGTTTTTTATTCATTCATCCCACCTAAATGTGCTTGTTGTTGTAATAGTGTTGAATGTGAAGATTTTTTCCTGTCGAAATCACAAACATTTCCCTTTTATTTCTCAAAACAGTATCCCCAACTTTTGTCATCATTTCCACATATATATAGACTCTGTGTCATTCTCCTTTTGTTAGATTTGAGCGGAAAGATTTTTCTCTCGAGAAGGAAGAAAATGGGCACACATTCTCAACACTTCGGCCTGTATTGTCATGAAGAATCTACAAATATGAAGAAGGAATGATAATAGCTAATATTTTTGTCCATGGCGCAACATTTTTGGAGAGCACACATTTCACTCCTGCTCCTTTTTTCATCCCATCACTCCATCGTCAAAGTCAATTTCGTCACTGAAATGGCATCCCAATAATAATGTACAAAATGCACACATCAAGGCTCCGGAGCCATAAAATGTGTGCAACTTATAGGAAATTGAATTTCCTTCCACTTTCACTTGTGCGATGCCACCACAACTTTCCCAATTGCCATTCTCCTATGTTCGCACATACACATTGTTTCTGCTGATGGTATGGACTCAATATCAATCTAAATACCACAGGTGAATGAAACAACATATTTTATATCTTCTGATGACATTTTCTCTCTTTTACCGGCTGCGTTAAGAGGGTCTCCAACAATTTTTATCGATACTGGTGGTTGCGTGTTTCGTGAGCAGCGGAAAAACAATATAAATGCCTGTCTTTGTTTCATCTTCTGTGATACTGATACTTTTGATGGAACCAGGAGAAAATTTGATGATGAGTGGAAATGATGAAAGTAGTAAAAACCTTTTAATGAGTTTATTCTATTTGTTGCATCTATCGAAATATTTTAAGTGTGTAGATTATATAACATGCCATGCACATGTATTCAAAGGCCAGAAAAACTCCAGCATCCAAATTGTTTCATTTCGCCCCATTCCATCTCATTTTCAGCAGATTTCCTTACACGCTCTCTAGCACAATTTATTTTGAAAATTTTGATGGATACGTCAATATATGAGGTGGTACATGAATTTTATGTCCTGACAATAGAAACATGATGATAACAAAAGGCTGTTCTTTGAAGCCCCGAGAAATGTTAGCAAACAAGCCAGAAAACTGAACTTGATAAACTCATCTAAGCGATACCAGTCACCGTTTGTTTACCTTCCAACTCTTATTTTTATGATGGCTCGTCTTTGTCTAAAATTCTAAAGCATATTAGGTAACCTTTTTTCTCCGTAAAAGTATTCATTTGCTTTTCTGTTTCGCTGAAGCTTTTAGTCTGTTGATGTAACTGTAGATTGTAATCTCTCAATTGCTTCACAATTTCCTCTTTTTTTAGTGAAGTCATCTTCCATAAATTGTTGAGCAAATAAAAAATATTCTACTCTCTTTTGTGTGTAGGATAGTTTAAGTGAAAGTTTATGTACAATGTTGATGAAATCATATTTATGGGCAGTCATGTGTCGCGGTTTGCCTTGCTGTTATACTTGAACAAAAAATTAAAGAGCATGACTCGACTCGGACGCTTTCAGTTTGACTCACTCGAACACTAATGGACTTCCTTCACTCTCATCTTGATCATCATCCACTTGTGCGGTTGGAGTTTGTGCAAGCATGATTCACGCAGCTTTTTTATTTCGTACATTCTATCAAAAAAATATACAACATGAAAAGAAAACTTCACGCTTTCTTCTATCCGATGAAAATATCTCAAATGTTAGAAAGGTAAAGTAAGATTATTGGAGCTTCTTCCACTTTGTGATGAAATGACAGCCAATTTTAATGAACATCAGCAGGACTGACGCTGAGACTGAAATGGAGGTTTCAGAGCTTACATTGTTTTTGCCAAATTGGATGGATGAAAAAACCGATTCTCATACTGGACGTTGGTCAAATGGAGTAAATAAATGGGACATTATTCCGTGAGTGACTATGTTCATATATGATGATGATCATTCATGCTGATTTGTTTGATGATCCGATTGATTGTCACGGGATTACAGATAACTTTGTGAAACTCCTTGGGGGCCTTATTATCATCATTACTAACGGCCGCATTCACTGAGTGAGTTAAACATAACAAGGGGAGCAGCAATTTGCAATCATCATTTTCTACAATTTGCCACAAATGGCTTACATCTATATGCTGCTGGATAAATTGTCAAGGAAGTTTTCTTCCATGAGCTTTTCAAAGTCGATTGACCACTAATTTATAGATATAAAAGTACCCCGCAGAGTGACAGGCAGTAAATCATTTATTTTATTCTTCGTTTTTCACTCAAGTAGCCTTGAGTTAACAGATTTCTCACTTTCCAGCAGGTAAGAAAAGGGAAAGATGTCAAGCAAAAAGAAAGCAGAGGCGAAGAAAAAGCAGCAGGAAGCCACAGAGTTGGTCACTCCGTTTCGATTAGCACCTCCACCCGTGAGCCACTGTGTTGTCTGCTTCAAGCCTAATCTCATTGATTTAACGTTTGAGGGCTCCATTGTAATCCAAATGAGTGTAAGAATAGAGTCTACAATTGGATGTAAAAGTAAAACTCAAGAAATTATTTGCAACCCTGAATTGATGATTGCACTTTCTTTTTGTGTTACAGGTGCAGGACACCACTAGTGTTATAATGGTCAACGCATTGGACCTCATAATCACAAAAGCAATTTGGGAGGAAGACGTTTCCTTGAACAGACAAGAGCCATCTGAGATAATTGTCGAGGACCGGGGCATTCTCAACCTCGTGTTTGAGCCCTCCCTTTTAGAACAAACTGGTCAACTCCGTTTGAACTTCAAGGGGAACATGACTGACAAGAGGATGGGAGGCTTCTTTGTTTATAACACGGTTCCCGTAGTCCACATGACGGAAGAGGTCCTACCCGATGGCTCAGTGGTCCAACTGCCTCAACAAAAGCCACAGCTCAACCTGCTCACACAGTTTGAACCATGTGAAGCCCGAAGATGCTTTCCATGCTGGGATGATCCTGCGGTGAAGATCACATACGACATTATTGTGATTGTTCCCAAAGGATCTGTGGTGCTTGGTCCTACGGTAAAATTTTGCAAGCTGAACAAGTAGCAACTATCTTTACAAACGAAAATACATGATAATTTCAATTGTAGCCTGTGAAAGCCACTTATCCGCATCGCCGTGACAAGACATTAGAAATTGCAGAGTTTAAAACTACTCCAAAACTCTGCACCCACGCGCTTGGATTTGCATTTGGGTACTATGACTTTGTTGAGCAAAAAACACTGGATGACGAGTTGACCGTTCGTGTGTACGCTCCACCAGGAAAAGCAACAGATGCCGAGTTTGCCTTGTCCTTGGCATGTCGTGCTCTACCCTTTTTTCAGGAGTACTTTGGCTTCCCATTGAAATCTCAGAAATTAGACTTGGTAGCTGTGCCTGATTACATAAGCAGTAAGTTTTATGCAAAAAATGGAGGCAGAAGCTCCTCCGCTATTTTTTCAAGTTTAAATGAAGTTTATGATCTACAGATCCTATAGAGTGTTGGGGCTTAATTTTCTATCGGAGTTCTGACGTTCTCGTGGAATCACAAACCGCGGTTTACGACATTCTCCAGATTTCTTTAACTCTTTGCCATGAAATATCCAAGCAGTGGTTTGGCAACTTGGTGACTCATGAATGGTGGACACATCAATGGCTGAAGGAAGGAATTGCTGCATTTGCCAAGTACATTTTTGTCGATCAAATGTTTCCCGAGATGGAAGTGTGGTCACACTTTGTCACCCAAGTGCTATCTAGAGCCCTTCGAATCGACGCCCACAAGTTTACACATGCCATTCAAGTCCACATTGCAACTCTTGCAGAAATCGAAGAGGCCGTTGATGAAATATGTCTTTTTAAATCAGCCGCCCTTCTTCGAATGGTGCACAGGTTCATTGGAGATCTCGCTTTTCGCCGAGGTCTCGAATTATACCTTAAGCGGTATCAGTATGGAAATGCAACGACTGGCGACTTTTGGAAATGCTTACAAGACGCCAGTTCCAAGCCAGTGGTGTCAATGATGACATCTTGGACTCAGATTAAGGGCTACCCATTAATTTCTATATCGGCCAAACAGGATGGAAAAAACAAAACTTTGCGGTTAACCCAGGAAAGATTTTTTTACGAACCCACTCAAAGGGATCCCAAGGGTACTACCCCAACCTTCATCATTCCGCTCACTTTCTCCACCAGAATCCATCCCACATCCGCTGTAGTTGAACAACTGATGGACACAAAGGTAACTACTGTCACGATACACGATGTGGCAAAAACCGATTGGGTGAAAGTGAATCCAGGCTCCCTCGGTTATTTCCGAGTCAAGTATCCACACGAAATGATGTCATCTCTGGTTTACGCGATTCGGGAAAAGTCACTTCCTCCCTTGGATCGGGTCAATATTTTGGATGATTGCTTTGCATTCCTTATGGCGGGATACAACACAACAATCGAAGTACTGTCCCTTCTCGAAGCTTTTGTGGAAGAGGACGATTTTGCCGTGTGGACTACAATTAGTCGCATTTTCACCAAATTCATTCGCGTATTTGATCACGTCGGTAAGGCAGATAGTTTCAGGACTTTCGGTAGATCGATTTACAGTCAGATCTATAGTAAAGTAGGTTGGAGTTCTACTGAAGACGAGACCATTCAGCAAAAGCTACTTCGCGCTTTGATTCTACAAATGATGGCCAAATTTGGTCATACGGAAGTCATCGAACAGTGCATGCTCATGTTTGAGAGTCAAAATGCAGGAGACGAAGCGATTCCTATTCCGGTAGATTTGAAGTATTGCGTATACAAAGCAGTAGTCATGTATGGCGATGAGAATGTACTGAAGAGGTTTTTTAGGGTAAAGAAAGAACACAAATAGCATTTGAAAAGAATCAAAGATAATTCATAAACTAATTAAAATTTCCTGTCATAGCTATATCGAGATAGTGATTCCGCAGAAGAAAGAGATAAGCTCGCTTATGCTCTTGGAACAACTCGAAGTGCATCACAGATCCAACATGTTTTAGATTTGTCCTTGTCAGAGGAAATCAGAAGAGCTCACACAGTTTTCATGTTTGTTTCCATCGGAAAATCTAAACTGGGTAGTGAGCTGGCTTGGCATTTCTATAAGGAGAACTTCTCCGCCATCAGGAGTCGATATGTAAAAATCACGATCCATCAGAAATTATTGCTAAACTGATGAATTACATGAATTAACCAATTCGATAAAAAATTGTAGGGCCCCCATCAAGCAAGCCACTTGCTTCAAGCAATTCTTGAAAACTTCGCAACAGAAGAGAAAATCCAGGACATTCAAGACTTTTTCAAAGCGAATCTCTTTCCTGGAACGGAATGGGCAGTTCAGCAGGTTTGTGAGAGCATTCGTCTCAATGAATTATGGCTAAAAAAGGAGAAAAATCTCTCTGCCTTGACAGACTATTTAGAATCAACCTAAGGATAATATATTTCTGCAGAAAACTATGCAAAATATCTTGCGTCATTTCCAAATGATATTGAAAAATAAATAATAGCTTTCGCCATTTTCTTCAGCAGTATATCATATCAAATAGAAAGCTGACTTTATTAGCTATGCTTATAAGTTTTCTCATAAAAGAAAAGTAATAAAAATGCCTTGTGATAATTCAATTCTGCGTATTGTCATGATGTCCACATCATCATCTTTTGATTCTCCTGGAAAATGATACCAATAAATAAGCTTTTTATCTTTTATTCCATTGCTGAACACAATAAAATACACGAAAATAGCTGAATAGATGATACAAAAATGATCATGTGGATGTACTCATTGGTATTGTGTATTCCCACTTCATTGTTGTCGCTTCCCATCATCTACAAAAGAACATTTTACTGCCTTCCAGAATCTCTCGATGATCAGTGATCACCTTTGAATAAGAAAATGTAATACCTACATTTCTCTCGATGTATTGCCTTACTTATTGGTAACAGGAGGCTTCCTCAGAATGAAAATGCGAGATGCGTATGTTTGTCTGTCGTTTGTCCAGAAACTTGTCCTCAATGAAGCAATGTTCGTAGTTATATTTCCTCTCTGATATGCAACCTTTCTACTCTGCTTTCATGCAATTTTACTTTAGTCGTGTACTACTTGTTGAAGAAAAAGAAAGCAAGGAAGATGAAAGGAAACAAAAGTAATTATTGTTTGTGGAGAGTAGAAATACATGGATGAGAGGAGAAAACGAGAAAAACGAAATATGAGAGATTTCTCTTCTTTTCCGATGAAAGGAAAAAGTAAACCTTTATTTTTTGGTTTGCCATCACCATAAAAAGCTGAAATGATGATGATGATGACGACAAGCCAGAGAGAAGCAAAGGTAGTCTCTGCTGAGATGAGAAAGTTAATAACTGATGACTACAGGCAGCTCTCCGGCTCATGTTCTCATGAAATGATGATGATCACTTCAATTCCATTCCGGAGACCAAGACCATTCAGAACCGCAAGGAAAATTGTTGTTCTCAGGATTCCTACTTTTCTTTTTCCTCCATCCAGCCCGTCTCCAGATTCCAGGAAGAAGCCACACCAGCACAACATTGACAGAGACGAACAAGTGGAAATGGAAGGAGACACGCGTTTCTCAGTGTGCTACTAACATTTTCTAAGTCAACATTACAAAATATCTAATCTCCAGTTTATATTCGGAGGGATTTTCTCCTCTCTGTTCCGTTGGCTTTTTTCCAGCTTCGAGATGGCTTTAGGGATTCCTAAAGAATATAAAAGGATCTTTCATAATGCAAAAAATTGTGTGCCCGAACAAGCAGAGATGCGATGAAGTACTAATCCCTGTTTTGTCGTTTCTCCCTACAAAAACGCTTGCAAGAATATAAGAAAAGAAAAATTACTAAGAGTTTCAAAGTAAATCCCATCAAACATGGATAAAGTTTGGGAGAAAAGAGGATCCGGGTGAATAGGAAAGGGTGGAATGAAAAAGAAATTATGGTTAAACGAGGAAAAAATGAGTGTCCATTAATGATCCCAACAAAAAAAAGCGTTTTTTCCATCACATTGTATCGCATCAATTTGTATGGAATTTTCAAGATAGAATCAGAAATATCCAAATTTTACATTTTCTATGGCTTGAGCGAGTGAAAATTGAGTAAAAACTCCAGAGTCGCCTCCATATAATGAGGTTTTTACACTTGGCTATTGAATGCAATTGAGAGTCCACTTTACTGACAATTTCAGATTTTATGTCAATTGAAAGAGCTATTTACTTACTCTCTTTCCATCTCCGCCCACTTACATTACCTAAATTTCAAAACATTCTGTTCTGCCCTGGCCACTCTGATTTTCTTTACGGGTCACTCTGCTCTTTTTCAAGAATAACTTGGGTCCGACTTTCCAATCAAATTGCCTAGAAAATCTGGCATACTTAAATAGGCATATAGTTTACGGAAGTCGAAATCAAAGCTGATCACACTTTTGACATAATCCATTCTTCCGTCAAAAATAACTTGATCGGATGGGAAAAAATAGAATCATGATTTGGTGACATCAATTCCAATACCTTTTTAAGGAAAAGCATAAATTCAATTTTATGTCATCCTGTTGCTTTCTCTGTCCACTCGCTTCACTAGATGCATCAATGTCCAGCTTCTGCAAATGAGAGCAAGCGACAGAACGAGTACAAGAGGGGAATTCAACAGGAACGAAAAGTAAGAATCCCCTTTGATTCCAGTTGTGAGCAAAAAATTGATTGATATTAAATTGAATATTATTTTACCCGTAATTTGATTTGCCAGCTAAAAGAGCCGTGTCGTGTACTCTGTGCTCTCCATAAAATAAAATGTTCCGTAATGCACTTACTGAGGGCAAATCTGCATTGTGTGCATGCATGCTTTCCTATCAGCTATTATTGCCCCTGATTTATTTTTGGCTGGTTGGGACCTTTCCTCCTCTTTATGGCCTTTTCAGCTTGTCAGAAAATAAGTAAAATTCAAATGGGTTGGTTGACACTTGTCTCTCCAGCACTCCAACAAAGAAAAACCAGTGAAGAGATTTCATTGCGAGTCCACAGAGCCGATTTTTCCGTAACACTAGACCAGAAGTGGAGTGGAAAATAGAAGGAGATATTTGGGAAAAGGGTTGAAATAAACTGAATTGGTGAACTCAACGGGAGGATGGTGAAACCATAAGAAATTTGTAAGTGAAGAGAAAAAGGGAACTCTCTCTTCCAGCCTATTTAGCTGCAAACGAGGAAATAAAGATGTAAGAGATGATGATGATGGGGGAAAACAAGATTTGTCCGAAATCATAAAAAAGAGATATACATCTTCTCTCGGGCTCACTTTGGTGTTTTGTGTGATGTGATGATGATAATGTTGTTGTTGATTCAAGCATGAATTTATAATGCAAAATATGTACACAGATTGTTATTCAAGTGAAGAGGTTGAGGAGAAAGATGAGTGTATAGAAAAGGAGTAAAAAATAACAGTACAAAACTCTGTTCTTGTCTTGTCGCAGAAGGGAACTGGATGACAGGTCTCTTCAAAAATGCATTATTTTTCACAATTGGGAATTCACTTGAGTTTGGGGACCTCTTCAATGATACAGGGAAACTCTTCACGCTATTTATGTATTTATGTTGTGTTATGCATATAGCCGATAGAAAATAGATTTTATCTAAACGCATTAAAAACAATAATGCACCGAATAAATGTAGTATTTTTAAAGGTAACATGAAATTCCCATGAGGGATTTCTGAAATGATTTGGAAGAAAAAGTTGATATGTGTATAAAGACTGTTTTCAAAAAAGGCTTTGAAAATATTGGCATCCACACATTGTAACTAATTTTGTTGGAACACTTTTGTTTTTATTGACTTGTTTCAAAAACTTTGGGATTTGGGATTGCATTATTACTTCTCATAAGTACAAGTTCATCTTTAAAACTGGTAATGCTCGCTCGAGAAACCAATTTCTTAAAAATATCCGTTGTTGCAATCGTTGAAAATCTCTTCTGTTGTGAGATGAAAACGGAAAAACTGTGGTCGCGCGTTGACATCAATGCATGTTTTTTAAAATTCATTCATGTGAAAATTATTCAATTTAACCAAAAACGTGAAACGGCCAATTTACCAATTTAGCATCGAAATTGAATACATTTACATGATGGAATCGGATGTCTGTTCTATCTGAAGTCTTTTTGATGCAGACATTTAGTTTATGAGCATCCCAAACTCTTGGAGAGTAAGCTTTATACCTGCGTATTATGTTATCATCGTTTTTGTTTCTGGGGTTAAAGAGCATGCGGTACACACGACACGTTCGGTGTAAAAGATGTTGTTAAATAATAAATATCATGTTTTTGGGCTTTCAAGAGAAGTGAGGTAAAACATGCGTAAACATTCAGTTTACTTGTTTTCTCGATTCTAATGCATTTCAAAGATAATTATTGTTTGCATTTTCAATTTTAGAAGAAAAGCTCACTTAACAGCTGAACAATAGACTGTGCGATGACTGACGCATTTCCCTTTTTTGTAAAAAAAACTATTATTTTCTAAGGTGGCAATTTAGCGTAAACGTGTGTGGTGTGTGGTTTCCCCATTAAAACCACACTGGTCTGATGTTATTTGCTTTGTATCATAAATGAAAAACTACAAAAAGGTGCTAACAGCCTACCGCTGAGCACTTAATCTGACAATATGCCTTTCTATTTCAAAATACATGGGTTTTATTTAATTTTTTCGTTATTATGATACGAAAAAATACATCTTTTGACCAGAAAGACAGCAGTTTTTGTTCGCTTCATTCATTTCCACATTTAAGGAGGTTTTACACGTCTGCTCTCATTAAGCAAACAAAGACATTGATGAGATGATTTTGGTGGGGTCAGTCACTCATCTCCACTAGTTTGTTCCGCTAAACCATCATTCATGTCTGGAAGCGTACAAAAAGTTCATTCTGAAAGACTGAATTTAAAGAGAAAAACATTGAAAAACATTGTTCAAACTCATGGCTTGTATTTAGCATGAAACTAAAAAACATTCAGATTCCCTTGCGTGCACGCACGGTTTTTTCTTTTAACCATTTTTACTAAAAGCAATCTCCATTCAAAGTAGATCGTCTTTTTATCTATTTTATAGTTTTGGCGTATTGTTCTCAATCACAGCTTGTAAAGTTGGCATCTCTCCTTCCAATATTCTCTCTCGGAGAATAAATGAAAACTATGTACTGACATGCATTATTTATGCAGACATACATATTAAATAACAAAATTTCTGTCATAGAATGACAACTATTGTATCTTCAATCAGTATGATCATTTGCACCCTTTTTCTACATTAATGCCACATAGATCAAGAGGGAAATACTAAAACAAAAGATGAGAAAAGGGTTTCAGTCTAATTTATTCTTCTTAAATTACCTACCACCAACTTCATCATAAATGATATCCGAGCATTTTCCTTCACATCATCATTTTTCCATCAACTCAACCGAATTTCCCTATTGTCTCTCTGCTCATCTCCTTCATGTACATACATTTATGCCACGCAATATCCGCATTTTATCACCATCAATTCATCCCATATCTTCCTGAATTCCTGTTCCTCCATTCAAAATCTATACAGCCCCATCCTAGTAGCTTCCTCCCATAAATTTTCACTCTTTCCTCATCACTTTTCTCCGCTTCCACCTACACACTCATCTTAAATTGAATACAGAAATATTCCCCTACACAATCCAGCAATTCCAGCCGACATCCTTCTCTCGACATCCATTTTTTTCGCTCACCACCGCACAGGTAACAAACATTCCGTGCTTTTTCAACCAGGTCACCACCACCACATCGGTTCACATCTGGCGATGAATGAGTAGCAAACAACAAAGAGCAAACAACATTGCCATATCGCACACACAAAAAAACTCTACATTTTATCAAGATACGAACTCACAAAACATCTCTACACGCATGCATGGCTGGACTTTTTGCTTCATGTTATTTTTCCAGACACATCTGTCGTCCTTTCTCTCCTTCCCTCACATCATCCACAATGATGTGGCCATATGCCCCGATATTTAATATAATGATTTCGGATCATGACGACAATGATGGATTCACAAAGCGATCAAATCGCAATGTATACATTTTATAACATGATATTATTCATGACGATGATGATGCGAGTGACAAGGAAAGTTGTACGACGCCATATGGCAAAGAAAAATTCATGGGTAAAGGACACTGGCATTACAACAGGTACATAAAAACGCAATTTTCATCATTTTCTGTTTTCTCGGTGATATCGGATCGGTTGGCATTTTTTCTCTGTTGGTGTGTGTACATTGTAATGCCGTAACATGACTAAAAGCAAACAAAAGAGAATAAATTGTGATATTCTGTGAGTCTCGCAGTGAGGGAAAAAATATTGAAATGTTTTTGATGGACCGAGCCCCAAAAGCAAATAAGTTGCTCATGTTCCAGCATTAATATTCCTGGAAAACAACTAACCAAAACCAATGTTTGATAAAAATGAACAAGTAATTTCACAATACTCATTCTTTATCTCTGTGCTAGCTGACCAGAGTCAAAAAGTGACGAGGAAAATCTTTATGGATCTTTATCACTCATTTCTGTAATCTGCTTGTTCTATACTATTTTCTCTTTACTTTCCAGAAAAAAAAATATTGTTTCTCTTGCTATTTGTTAAGGGTGAGCTGTAAAAAAGAGATTTGAATGAATGATGATCCAATTGCTCTATATATCTGTGCATACTCTTGCTTTAACAAGATCAAAACAAGCAGACGGGAACTGATTGAGTAATGAAATGAATTGATTGACGGAAAAACAAAAGTGACGATCATGCAACCAGACAGACAAATCGAAATAGGTGCATTTAAATATGTAACAGATCAATGAGCTGAATAAAATGCTTTTAAAAATGCTCATGCACATCTGTCTCTATTTCTACCGACACAATTATTTCCAGTCTTGTAGTATAATTTTTGCGAAACCTGTGAATTGGAGGAGTTTTATGGGTTTTTACAATGGTGCATCCAACATGTACTTTATATTGTCTGATGTGAGATAGACATGACATACCATTATTATTGTGTGTCAAGTCCCCCTAACGATTACGGTGCATTCAGGGAGACGGTGCACTATTGCGCATTGTTGAATCGAATGAATGGAAAGTGAGCACTGGATTTTGTAGAGCATGTGTATAGGCACACGATGGGAAACACATTTTTCAGAGAGATTTTTATTGTCCTGTCATGTCCTTATTTCATCATCACCAGACGAAACCATCATCCTCAATCTTCCTTATCATATCATCTTCTTCCCCGAAACAGATTGGAATAGCTTATACGAGTGGGAACATTATCGATACAAAATACATGCTGTAATGATGATGGTGGTTTTTGGTTATGATGATGGCAACAATACAAGTTGCACTGTGGAATTTTTTCCAATTGAATGTGAAGTGCATAAAAGGGAACTGTGGAGACTTTAGCTTCTCTCTGTGGACTTGAAAAAGTGAATTGACCGACTAGACATTTAACGAACCATATCAGTTTTGAGCAATCAACAAGCGCAAAGCTCAGATCAGAGAGTGAAAATATCGGAATGGTTTTATATGGTAGGAGTAAAAGCGAAAGAATTGTGGTGGATTTTGTTACACGGATCGAAAAATGCGAAATGCAAGAGCATCGGAGCAACCCCTTTTTCCACTCGAACAAAAACTCCGAATCTTTCTCTCTCTGCGTGTTTTTATCTCTCCTCGTTATCTCGGCCAGATGGTCAAAAAATCTTTTTTCTTTCTCGGTGGCAGTGCTTCTGAAGTTTCTGGAGTGGAGTAGTGGGCTGAAGAACTGACTGAATCATATACTCGGTTGCATGCAATTCGATATTATATTAATAGGTTACGCATATAAAAATTCGGCAAGTTCACTTTTATGAATATGCATCGACTACTTGGCTATTGTTTATGCTTTTATGGCATGATTCTTTCCCCTGCTTTTCTTCATCATTGTTCTGAATCATTTAAAAACTTTTGTAGCTATTATAAACGAGTAGGTATAATATTATGTACACAACAGTATGCGGAGGAAGAGAGTAGAGCTAGTCGTCGACAATGTGACTCCTTGGCCAACCGCCTGGAAAAGAATATTATTATCGGTTTTCCTCTCACTTTTCGGCTTTAGTTTGCTTTTTCGGAAGGAAATAATGTGATTTAGCTTGGGACGACGATGACGACAGGGAAAGGAGGAGAATTAATAGAGGAATGGGGAAGCTTGTTGAAAAGTGGGAAAAGGAAACGGAAGGCAAAAAATATGTATATATTTTAAAGTGTGCTAGTGGAGTAGCACCGCATACGTTGGGGTTTTCACTTTTAGAAGGCGGTGGTTTTAATATGTCACGTACTTAAAAGTTTGCTATGAACTGCGATGTGTTGGAAAAATCCTGATTGCCAATATTAAAAGTAAAATGCATGCATGCACTCGCCAATTCGTATATTTTTATTCTTCCCTAACCCCTTCCTCAGCTCTTGACAAAATTATGATTGAACGATAACAAAAACAAAATAGCGAGTTTAATGAAAACAAAAACAATGCTTATTTTTCTGGAAACATGCGTCTATTTGGCTTATGTAGTGGTATTATGGGCATGTGTGCATTGAAAAAGGAATTCTTTTGCGCTTGATAATATTTGGGAAATCGGTTTTTAATGAAAAAGAAATTCAGGACCAGCTGCAAGTCCTTTAATGTGCATTCATACTCTTCAATGTGTTTTCTTTGCTTGGAAAAATTAACAACAATGAAGATTGAAGACCACTTGCGCTCTCCAGGTTCCAGCACATTCCCAATGCATATCAGTACAACACAGAGTGTCTAATATTATGCTCATTTCCATTAGTTTACTCTGGTTGAATGCAAAGCACACGTTTGCTCGCAGGGGATCTCCGTTGGCCCGCTGCTGCCCGTATCCGGTTTTACTCATCGTCCTGATAAAAATCCGAAAGATATTGCCACATTGCTTCACGAAACAACAGAAAGCTAAGCCAATCCATCCTAAACTTACCCTCCGGGAAACACACACAACACCAGCAAAGCATTTTTTATTTGACAAAATATTCATAGACGCAGGATTAGTTAGATGAAGGAAAAAGGTAGAAAGGGTGTTATGAGGGTTAACAACTGCAACAAAATCTGAACTGTTTCGATCCTCTAAGTCCAAGTAAAGTATACAATCTGCGCTGCTACATAAGCGGAAAAGACAGGTTCCCTCCATAACATTCCTCCATAAGCTTGCATACTATACAGCGTCATGTTCGTGAAGTAAATAACTCACATTTCTTTTGGGTTGCCGGTTGGTATGTCGTGTCATGTAGCAAACAGAAAAATAAGTGGCTGATACGAACAAGTACGGTTTATGATGACGACGGTGATATGGTGGAAGAAAGGAAATGAAAAGTGAAAAACACAAGGGTTGCTGATATTTCTTTTGAATAATAATTCTTTTCTTTTGTGTTTTTCATTTCACTCCAGCTTGTACAGCAATAGGGGATGAAAAACTGCACGTATGCATGTCCCGGACTGGTGTGCGGTGGTGGAAGGTGGTGAATAAAATGGGGTTGAAAGTTTTTGCTGGAGATACCTATGTACACAGACAGCAGAGAATATAGGGGTGTGGTGGTATGGCTTGGTTTTTTTAGACTTGTTTGGCACTAGCTGCTGGAAAATGCTTGGTTCTGGTGCGGCGTGGTTGTTTTTTGGACTCCCTGGACCCTTACTACTGCTCTGGATAGCGTCGCTTTGCATGGCATCGCATGACAGCGATGATGATGGCACGCGCCTTTTCATATTGTTAGTATGCTCATTCATTCAGTTTGAGGTGGTTCGAGCAGAATGCCCACCTGGCCGTCACGCGACAGCTGACTCACTCTCAAAAACTGGAGAAAAAAACTCTCCATCATATAATCTATGTGATATGCTTGCATATTATTTATCGTATCGTGAACACTAAAGAAAAAAATTTGTTGTGCGATGTGAGTTGGGGAGCACCGAAATTTCGGGGGTTTTATTTTTTGGTTATGCTATCCTCGGTGATGTTCCCCTGTCGAAATTTATTTGCTTTTTCATACTTGCATACATACATCCTCGGATATTTTAATGATATGAAGGTGAGGGTTTTTCGGATTGAACCGAACAAAATCATCAGTCTGAATCCTGATATTTTTCCTTTGTTCAGCAAACAGAGAATCTTTTTTGTCAGAGGATTCAACCATTATGCGTTTGGTTCATTTTCACTTTTGGAATACTGAAATCTGCTTTGCTTTATAATGTAATGCTCCTGGCAGGATAATAGGGGGTCACCGAGAAAAAAAGAGAATAGGGGAAATGAAATGAAGGGTACGAAAAAAAGAGACCCTTTGGATTTTAAAAGCTCATGGATGTTTTGTTTCGTTATTTTTGTCAGAGAAGAGGTAGTTTGCTCGGATGAATCAAATGCAGGGATGATGATCAGCCTGAGCATCATCCTCATAATATAGCTCATCCTTCAAAAAAAGGAAACAAAAATGCATCTCTCACTTAATCACATTCATTCTGTTTCGTTGGAACTACAAAAGTTTCATTGCTATGCATGCAATCAGCTCTCTGTGCTCAGTACGGGCAATAAAGGATGCTCCAATGCTCATTCATGATGCCATTGTGCTAGTGTAAAAATGTAAAAGATTGTGAAATGTAAAATTACAATTTAAAAATGCGTGCACACTTAGATAAGAGGCATGTGTGTGTGTTGGAAACTAACTACACACTTTTCAGATTAATCGAGACAATAGATAGTTGCACATCTGCTCATCTTGAGCCTGCAACTTGCAGTTTAGAAAAAAATATGATGCAAAATGGTTTTATTTTATTTGGTTGCTTCACAAACATACAGATCATCAAAAGTGTGCTTTTTGAGCATTTCACATTTTGCAACTTTACTTCTTGCAAAGTAATTCAAAGTTTTGGCTTGCAACGATGTAAGTATAAAGATTTATTGATAGATGCGACAATGCCTGCCATGAGTTAACTTTCCCATGCAATGTATTTCATACTATGAGAGTACTCGTCAGACGTACTTCAATCCTTTCACTGTTTCTGCTGTTATTATGAAACAAATTGATAGTTGATATGATATTGGATGTTCATGACATTGACAAAAAACATGACGCTTCTTTTTGATTCGTGATGGAAGACAAAAGAATAAGCCAGAAAATGTCTATTATTGTAGAAATGTATGGAACATTGCACTTGCACTACACTAAATGTTGTTCTATCTATGCATTTGAATCTTGCAACACTAGTATTTTCAAATCCCACTGGTTTTGGTTACGTTGTGGCCAATTTTCCCACGAATGAATAGATTCCATCAGATGACGAAATGCTATCATAAGATAAGCCATGGAATTGAAGTGTGTAATGAAAATTCGAAGAGATGTCAGCGGTTTTATGAAAGTGCTTAAAGGGTAAAGAGAAATATAAAATATTCACTTGTTTCCCATCTAATAATTGTGAAAACGAAGCAATTTAACAGTGCATGTTTAATGCTACCTGCTGTTTCCTGTACAAGTGGAGAGATGGATGGAGCACTTGAGCTTCAAGGGACACTATTTATATCATTTCTCTGTACATGAAGCAAAGCAAGTAGCTTAAAAACTGAAAGCACTTCTCATTACTCAGTATATCACGCAACTTCATACGTTTTATCACTTTCTACAATCTTTTATAAATTATAAAAGATAATTTAATGAGATAGAGTGTGAGAGGAAGAGCAAAACACGGAAAGCAAAATAATAATAAAGAGTTTATTAAATAATAGAAGAGAAAGGGGTATTCTCTGCCGTGTTTCCTTTTATTTGCAGAAAACAGTCCACAGTAACAACAGATACGGCACAAATTCTTCCTTCTCTTCAAAAATTCATTACTTCCGCTATTTCATTCCAACGCAGGACCGCAATCATGAGTACTCGCATTGTCATTCTGTAAATAAAAATGTTTGCGTTCCTTCCGTTTTACTTCACCACTGTGACGAACCCTTTAAGTGTTTCTCACATGAGTAGTCATAAGTTCCCACACGCAATGTTCTTCCCAATCATATTTTATTCAAAAGATTCATTTAAAAATGTAATTCAATAAAGTGGCTATCCAAAATTATAAGGTATACACAGCAGGTACTTTCTGGAAAATAAAAAAAGGTTCTCATCTTCCGGTGGTAAGTCCTTCTTCCTTTCCTCCACTTATGCTTTCACAGGTTGTTCAAAAACTCAAGCTTTTGTTTGTAAATAAATAGTAAAAAGTGAAGTAAAAAATAAAAAACAACTAACGGTCTTTTTCTTACGATATACCTCACGTCATAACAAAGTTACAGGTTTCTTCCTTTAGATAGGGTCATTGGATCCCCTCAGGTACGAAAAGGTGTTTTTCTTACAACTTTTACAAAAGGAAATCTTTGTATGGCAAACACTTTCATTCATTCATGTGGAGATCGCATGTGAAGGACCTGTTTCTTACAATATTTTTTCTTTCGGTTGTATAAAAAGAAAGCATGTGCACTTTCAAGGTTTGAAAGAGAGAGGAACCTTTTCTAAACCCTCATACAAGCTTTAAAAATAAACCTTCATGTTTCATTCACCGTCTCATTCAAGAGAGTTTTCCATCTCTTTTTAAAGCTTCAATGGTATGAGGAAAGAAGTGGCACAGATGCGTTTGCACCGAAAGGAAAATTGAGATGGAAGATAAGACACGTAAATGCGGTGAGCTGTTTAGCTGTTTTCTTGAATGGAGTATGACAAACCAATGACGATTTCAAAGTTTTAAAATGGTTTGCATAAAGAGTTTAGCTGCCAAATTGCAAACGAAGAAAAAAAGCTGTGAAGATTATGTAAAACTACTTATGTAGAAGAACTCCAAGTATGTAACAGAATGCCCCATAGCCGGTATCATTTAGATACCTTCATTTTCTCTACATCAGCATTTAAAGCTAAATTACATACATTCTCGGTGAGATATTCCAATAATTCATTATTTTTCAAGCAAAGTTCTGAAAATGATCATCATCCCATCTCAAATACAAAGAATCAATCTAAATAGCTGTTTTGCAGCCAAGGAATAGACCAGGTGTGCTGATTTCTAAGTCTGAACATAACACATGCCAGAGAAGCTGAAGTGCCATTGTACAAACCAAAATAACATTAATGACAACGAAAAATAATAATAACATCACGAGCGAAACACCGGTTCATTTCTCCATCCTTGCTATTATCCAACAATCCAAGCCATTAAAAATGTCGAGCCCGGCTTGCATTGCATTAAAGAGCATCGAGAAAAAAATTGTTTGGCAGCTGTGTTTTGGTCCAACATCACCATCGCCATACTCTGACCCTCAGCTCCATATTTTTTCAATTCAATTATGTGCTCTTTATTCAAATGGACAAAGTAGAGCTCTGGAGATCCGATCGTCATCATCATCATCGCCAAAATAAAGTAGGCAGGTGAGAAATGAAAGGGTAGCCTGTCTGGCGCTTTTCCTCCGAGATACAATGCAATCATCGAAAACAAGCGAAGCCAAGCCAGGTATGAATCATCGGCACAGCTTTCCATTTACCCACCAATGGAATTAAAAAGCAAAGTAGGGGAAGTGGAAGAAGGGACAGAAAAGCCGGTTCAAGTTCAGAGTTCCATATAAGCGATGATGATGGTGATGGTATGGCAGGGTAAAAATATATTATTCGATGCAATGTGGCTTTGGCAATGCGATGGATGACTCAAAGAGAGATTGTTTCAACCTCGACTTTGTTGGAGGAAAAAAGCTGAATAATAAATGCATACACACCTTTTATTATTATGCCCGCATATTTTATTGTATCTGGTGCCTGGTCGTAGTAGAGGATAATAAAGGATCAGGATTCAGGATCAACCAGCAAAAAAGGAGCAGATGTTTTTTCTTGCGATATAGGTATAAATGTGCAATTGGAAATAGAAAAGAATGAGCTCATATAGTTCAGGAAAAAGCAGGGCCTGAGTAGATGGAAAATGATGCAGTGAATTGTAAGAGAGCAAGAAAGTACTGAGGTTACGCATCCAGCTTTTTATCATTTAAGATATGGAATTACAAAACACGAGATGTGGGGCTATGTGCGAATACAAAATATCTATACAACTCGAAACGAAACTGAAATGTATTCCCAGTTTTATGAGTGGCACAAGGCACAACTATGCACTTTAGTTATGGTCGAGGTGTGCAATTAATTATATCGAAAAATTTGAAGCTAGTTGAAGGTATTGCAGGTTACGCATTACTTTAGTTGCTCTCAAAAATTGTGCTTAATACTGAAAACTACTAAACTCTTTTCGAGTCAAACATGTCAATTGGGAAGGTATACACACACAGACTGAAGATGAAATGTAAAAGTAAGGCAAGTAATTATATCATAAAAACACGGCAATTTAAAAAATCTTCACTCATAAAATGATATATCATGATTTACAATTCGAGTTCGTGGAGAATCCGAATCTATAGTTAAGAGTAGAGAACAATTACAGTCATAATCAGAATAAGTATAAATTCAGTCGAGACTGAGACGCTGATGCAAAGGTAAAACATTCTTTTTTAACTACTATGCTCTGCTTGCATATAACGCTTTAACCTAGACTAGAAATATGTATGTATGTATGATGTAAAAGTTATTAGAAGCAAGCAATGGCACGAGGCAGGAGTTTTATTTTTAGAACAAAAGAGATAAGAAGAGCAGATCAGACGCAGACAGATGTACGCGTGTGCTGGTTACTCCTGTGCGAGCATTTCCAGCAGTCAAGGCACGTACCACATCTAATATTTTTAGGGAGATTTTATTTATCACCGGAGAAAAAAAAACAAAAAGGTGGAGTAGGTATATGTAATGAGATATTATGCTGATATTATATCAAAATTGGTCTGGTTTTTAGCTTGTGGTGTTCGTGTGCTTAAAAGATTGCTGGCATTACGACAGCTAGCTGAAGCCCCGTGCGGTGTCCAGTTTTTTTTGTCGAACTTTTGAAACAGGAAGGATTTTAAAGATAAATGGTATTAATAGGATCAAAAGGGCAGATATTGGGCATCGTATCAGGAATGAATGCAACAATGAGTTTATGAAACACACACGCATTGCATACTGGAGTCAAAGGAAATGGTCACGTTATGTAACTTGTGGCGTGGCATTATAAATGATTGCTTGTCTGATATGCATTTTATTTGGTGGCTTCATTATGAAAAAGTATCAAATCGTTATCTGCCTTACTGCCTTTAACTGTGTGATCATCAAGCTAATAATTGTTAGCTCGTGTTATGTCATGCTACGTTGTTTTTTTACCTGCAAAATAATCATAACTTAAGTAGGGAGTAAAGATGAGCAGATGTTCATTGTTGAAATGAAAAGCATGAACGAAATTATGAATGTACTTGTTAGGTTGATTGTGTCGCGTCCTTTTTGATTGTGTCGCGTGCTTTGTCGCTATATACCTTTTACTCACGTGCAAATAATTTTTGCGATGAAAATTCTGAATTGAGGGTGCTCATGATGACTCATGAATGAATATTATAGAATGGCTGGATGATCAAGATTCCAAAATATTGTAAAGACGATGATATCAAAGAGCCTTTCTTTTAAAATGTATTTAATTAACTTTCATTCACTTTCCATGATCTCCTCCCTTTCAACTCCGGAACTGCTCTCCTTTCTGTTTTCATATTTTGACTTCTTCATCATCAAATTCTATTCAACAAGTGAGCCATGGCTGATTCAATTAATGTGCCCCCGTTCTTTCTTTGGTGGCAAGAATAGGAAGTACTTACGCGAGCAAGGTATTTTTCTTAAGTTAGTATCAACTATTGCAAATACAGAAATATTAATTTTTCCAGTTTCTTTCATACTTTCTTACGTATAAAGCACAAAAATTATTAAGGAGAACTGATGATGGAAGTTGAATTCTTATGAAATGATCCGTTTCATCAACACACCCTTGCAATTAGTCTCAATTATGTCACTACACGCGTAGAAGAGAAAGTGATTACAAACAGGTTGTTAATGAATTCATACACAACATATTATTATCCAACATAATATAAATATGAGACATGAACAAATATTTCTGTGATGAGTTTTATGAAAGCTTTGAGCATCTTACTTTAGGAAGACATCATTGAACACATCTTAAGATTCATATTCAATATAAGACAGTCTTTAAATGTTCATCTATTTTCTTCTGAGAAAGTATCAAGATAAAAGGACACATAAGCGTTACTTAATTGAGCGAAATGATGAAACAATCAAAGATCATAATTCATGAGTTATGAATTCCGGTTCCCTTTCTCTCTGTACTAAACACTAAAACTCAAACGAAGTAATAGCCATTTCTACAGAAGTAAGGATATGACGGAAACAAAAGACTAATTAAGAATTATCATCTACTGTGAATGATACAACTCTCCAGCTCCACGTGTATCTCCTTTCACCCCAACACATATTATGCCTTAGACATTTTGGTTCTTACAAATTGAAATTCGTCTATTCTTCCCCATATAAATCCTGAATCCATATATTTTTAATGAGAAAGGAAGGCAAAATTCTGTTTTGAAGTCTTCCGAGAAAGTCGACCTAATTTCACTTGATCCTTTTCTCCGAATACTTTTTCTTCCTTTTCATTTTATCTTCGAAGGAAACTTCAGTGTCGTTTCATTTCTCGCCGAAAACACGAAGCAGAAGCAAGGAACTCGTCGAAGACCGAAAGAAAGACCAATGAAGACAGAGTGTGAAAGAATTCCGAGCCATCCTCCTTTCTCATATCAGTGGATAGCATCACGCCAACATCCTTAACTCGCTGTGGATTGGATGCGAGCTTCGGGTTGGGGATGGATCCGTCGACCGCCGCTCTTCTCTCCTCGTCGTACCACCACATAAAATGCCCACATTACATATTCCAGCAGAATATCTACATACAACATTTGTACAAGGGACTTAATGACGCTTCTTAGCCCAAAATTCCCTATCCCGCATCATATTATCCATCTTACCTGATGGAAAGCCAACACACAAACATAACAGCCAGTTCCTCCAACACTGAAGCCCTGAACTAAAAGCTCCCTTCAAACCAAAAAATAAAGAACCTGGCCTGATATGTAGAGCACACGCCACTACCACCATACACATGATCATATAGCACGCAAACTCGTTCCTCCGATGATGACGATATACTGTGGTTATGCAAGTCCTTCTAAAATTACACGTAACGGCATTACTCCAAAAAAAGCCCATCACCATCCATCTATAAGCTTACACTGCTCCCGTGTACAAACGAAAAGGGCTCCCCTTCAGTTTCTCCAGCAATTTCCATCCCCTACTCCAGCCTCTACATGGTCTGCATAGCGGAGCATGATGATGAATGATAAAACCCTATGAAAAAGCTACCGAAATGTGGCTTCGCTTGGCTTGGTTGTGATGGCTTGTGCCGTTGTTTTGTACCCTTCCTCTAACAGGCTTTTTGTTTCCTTCCTTCCTTTTTTCCTTGTTCCTGAGCTGATGCTATTCTGGTGTGGTGGTGGTCGTGGAGAAGGGAAAAACTTCGGGTTTTCTATCACCCTCGGCTCAGTCATACCTCGACTCTTGGCTCATGCGAGAGAGAAGAGAGTGAGAGAAGAGCAGCACCTTTCCTTCTTTTATTTCCTCTATAAAAATTATCTTCGCTATTAATCCTCTATATCTTCACTTGATCTACAGAAAAAAATTAATTCCTTTTACTACTAAAGTTTACTCCTGCAAATTTTACAAGAAACAAAGTCAACCAATAACCTCAACAGTACAAAACTTTTAAATAGTCACTTAAATATTATAATAATTAGTGGGATAAGTTAGTTAAGTATTTAACTCTAGTCCAGTAAAGTTAGCTCTAGTCTGGAGAAGAGAAAGTGCCGGCAAGTTTGCAATGCAGTAGTTTTAGTGTTGGGTAATCTCTAGTCATTGGGATACTTTCTTGTGTATCAAGTCACCCCATTACAGAAGATTTCCAGTCATTTTGTGTACATAATATATACACCTGTAATTTATTAATTAGCGTCTCTAGTAGGTAAAACCACAAATACCTCGCTAGTCATATTTAGAGACATTTAGGCTAAGATAATTTTAAGCTGGTCAATAACAGATCTCCAAAAAAAGTGTCAAGTTTTTGTAGTCTTGTACCAAAAAAACCGAGTGAAATCCCTAGTCAAATCAATGTATATAATAGCTGTCTAGTCTGTATAAAAAGTGTACAATTACCGTATATCTTATAGTCAATTTCACTCTATAGTTGAAAGGGTTTTAACCTGTTGTTTCATCGCTCCCGTTAAAGTGTCACCAGCATTTGGTTGGCACAAACACGTCAGCGTAAAAAAGAGCAACGTTGGTTAGCCCACAGCAAGCCAAGAGTGTTCGAGTGCCACTCTAGTCAATTCATGTAAAAAAAAGTCAAGAAATTCACATCTTGTCAAAATAATATTTAGGTAGCAATAATTATAATAAGTATGCAGTCAAAAAACCAACAGACTAGTCTTCACATATCCGCAAAATTTTTAACCTAGTCACTTCATTGAAGAAAAAAAAGTCAAACGATAAGCAACTCTCTAGTCTTTCCATCTAGTAAAGAAAACAGAGTCATTTGAGGTAGGTGACACATGACATACATGT